>JBCFXI010000201.1:145495-243780 GCA_038496175.1 Ampulex compressa | reverse complement strand
TATATATGGATAATCGCCATATCAATTCCAAGAAGGTTCATATAATAACGATGTAGAAAATTGAATATGTAAGAAAATATATTTTTACCCTCAGTAATGTCGGTAATTAAGTTCAGCAGGTTTCGTGGACCTTTAGAAACCGAAATAACACGTATCCAAGCCACGGCTGCATAAATGATTATCCGATGCCGGAAAACGCGAATTCAATTACCCATTACAACCAATCATCGACTTACGTGAACCTCGCTAACCAGAAAAGATGAAAGAGACGTTCACTCGAGACGAGACATTAAGATATTACTAGTCCTACGGTACCTAAAAGCCAAGATGAAACTGCCATTACCGTGGAGGAGAGGAGGAGGCATTCCGAAATACCAAAATGTTCCCGATGATTTATGCGAGGCCTTTAATGAACGTCATATTCTTTCCCAGAGCGACTCGTCAGGGATTCCTTGGAAATAACCGAGGCTCGATCCATCTTCGTGAAACCATCGTTCGGATAAAGGATGATCCTACGAATTTCTATCGTATAACATAAAAAACGAGCTTTCCCCTCGAGTATTTAAACCGCACTCTTTGCAATTCCCTCGAAACTCGCTTGATCTCATTACCTCGATAAGAACCACGATAAGGATGATCGAATCATCGGCTCCGGTTTGTAACGAGTAAGAGACTCTTACTTCGAGGAAACCTTAGGAATTAAAGTGCATCGTGGAGGAGGAACGTGTCATGGAATTTTTATCCTCTCGAAACATCACCGATCCTTGCCGCAAAAACTTACCAGCGGGGTCCAACAGGTGAGATTCCCGCGTGAAAAGTTTTTCCGGCTTATCGTCGATGGTTCGAATAGATCATGCCCCGCGCACGAAGTACGTACACATCGTGTACGCACCTGCGCGATGACGTAAATCGTAATATTCTATAAATCAATCGAACCGTTATATAAGGATCGAGGTGAAAACCGAGGCATCAGATTCAAATGTGGATATAGCGTCGTCCTCGTTAATAATCGGACATTCGTGCAACCTTGATTCTTCGATCCGTGGAGATCGAGGGAAATTGCGCACGTTCGAGGTGCATTCGAATACAATCGCCTGGATACCGTAAAGGGAAGTAAGAATGGTAATAAATTGTGGCAACGATCCAAGCTGGAATTGAAGTAGAAGTGGCATGAATCGTGCCGGTGGCGTACGCTGGAAATAGATATTTTCTTGGACCGTTTAGAAAAAGACGCGGCCGGTAAAGGATCGAGAACAAAGATGCGCACGGAGCTCTCCTTCTTCGGTATCTTTCGCGTATTCCGCATTTCCGCAGTACCTGTTAAGTCACGGACTAAAAATAAAGAAGATTAGACCTTACGTGCTTCACCATCCGAACGACCACGATAAGTAAAAGGTAAAGCACGAAATTTATACGCAGACGCGTTGCAAGGCAGATGTAATACACTTGTATGCTCGTGTTTTACGATTGATCTTAAGAGTACGCTTAGTATTTTACCACGGTCAACAACAGCTTTTGTGCTTTACTTTCACTGCGCTTGAGAGAACATACAGAGATCTTTCGCTAATGTCGAAATTAACATTTGCCTCTTAAAAGGCATTAAACTTGCTTCCACCGTAATTGCTAAATGCAGGTATGTCCAAAATTAGCGACTGCTACGATTATTAAAAGCTCAACACGACTTTCAACACCTTTGTAATTTTTTTCTCCATCTATTAAAGGTTAAATCTGTGTCTTATTAAAGCTCATCCTTAGCGGACAACCTACGTAACTGAATCTATGGCGTACATAAAAGCCACTCGAAACAGGGATAAAACAATTACGGTATTGCGAAATCAGGACATCGCTATCACGGACTTCATTCCAGAACTAAACAATTACCCGTAACTGTGTTAATTACAATCTTTTCATTAGCAGGATTGAAAGTAACTGTCCTTCTACGCGTGAAGCTCTGTTTTGCTAAAATGAGAGAAGGCAAATTAGGTTCAGTATATATTCAGCCATAAGGCTGATGCTCTTAACCCCTATATTTCAAAGCATCGTATATTCTTCTCGTCACTCTCGTCACAATCGGATTCTTCAAGATCTTCCGTTTACATATATGGCTATCTGTTAAGAAGTATTCCTTTCCTTAAGAAAAATATATCACTTCCTACTTCCAGGGATAAAATTTGAAACGAAGTATCCTGCGACACCTTCCAGCCGATACAACATTTTTTACCCCTCACATTCCGGAGCATCGTAGATGCGACTCATCGGTTAAGTCACGGATCGATGATGAAGAAGGTTCCAGGTTGCGTGCTTTGTCACCTACCAAGAGAAATACCTTTTCGTATGGATCATCCGGACATCGCGATGGCCGATGCCGCCTTTTGCAGCAGGTATCGCTCGCGGTATGCGACGACGTCAAAGCCTAATCGCTTCCAGCGCGATCACGGCTAATTAGCCGGCTCGAAGCAGCGCTGGTTAAATTACAGGAGCCCTCTCTCTCTCACTCTCTCTCTCTCTCTCTCTCTCGGATAAACGACGCGAATTGTGCCATGTTTGGCCACGTACGTAAATACGTAGGCGCGTAAGCGGTTAACGGGAGCACGTGCTGCGCAGAGTAAACTCCGTCGGCGTTGCGGAAAGAAACGAAATGGAGAGCAGGATTTAAAGCGCGCACGGAGCCGAGGAATCCAGAAGTTAACCACGGATGGACCCGGAGAATCGAACGCCCCGCCCGCGAAGCCCCAGGAGCAGATTTGCCTTGCAAAACTTTGCCCCGCTACGCGGAACAACTAAATTCTGATAGCGTGGAATTACACGGAAAGACCTGCGAACTGTAATCCATACGATACTTTACATAATTCCGCGCGAGCTCCTGAATTCCAGGCTTCGAGCTCTTCGACGCGCGCGGTGTGAACCGACAAAGGCAGTGCGCGCTCGGATAAATCGTGGCTAATGCAAGCGATTTATGATTTCCTGAAATCGCCCTGGGTTGTACTTTAACCGGGTTGTACTTTAGCGTAATGCACGAAATCGCTATGAAAGCGAATCGTTCGTAAAGACACGTCTGGAATGGCCTCTTGAAACGGAGATCGGTTGGAAAATCAGTGAGATTCGTGATTCGAAATGCGAGTGTTATTCCGCGCTATATCGTTCCTCAGGAGCGATTCGTGGTATCGCAAAAAGATCTCCCCGGTTTCCTACACATCTGCCGCCAGACTTTTTACCCACGGCGGAGCGCAGATTAATTTCCAATCGATATGCGAATGAAATTCATCCCATCGTTCCTCGCTGTGGGAAGCGGTGGCCCGAGAACCTGGTCCGGGGCTTATATACCGGGATGTCGGGGTTGTAAGAACTAACCGTCCAGCTTTAAAGGCAGGGCACGATTTAACGGCAGTACGTTTTTACCGCCACGTTGGCATCGCGAGCGAGCACTCATATATACTTATACAGGGTGCTTCGGACCTGATGGTATAACATGAAAAGACCCAAGGTGAACGTTAAAAAATAAATAGACAGGACTGGTCTACGCTCAAAATATATTCAAGTTATTGGGTTGTTCGGAAAGTCATTTCGTTTTGTTTTTCGTTTTTCACCAACCAAAAACTACTGTGTAGAATTAATAGAACTTTTTCACACACAAGCCTTGCAATATCAGCTTTCAAGACATATAATGGTTATGCGGCTTAAGTGTGAAGTTGGTTTCGAAAAAAACGTAATTAAGTCCTCTGACGGGAAAAAACGAAATTACTTTCCGAACAACCCAATAATAATAATGATTTCCTATTCGTTTCGATGTGAAATAAACGAATATGATGTTTAAAATGTTTACTTAGCTCTCGTTCTCTTGAAAAATAAGAATTGATTTTGCGTTGGTCGTCCTTTTATTGTTACAAATAAAGGCTGCTGACACTGAGTATGTCATATCTTGCGCCCAGAGAAGACATTCTAGCTAACAGCAAAATTCTGGTGTCATATTCTTGTTCTCCGACCTCAGTTTCCTTGGAATTGAATACTTTTATAAAGAGTAGAGACAACTTTAATTTTTTCGTGTACCAGTATAATCATAAAGAAGAATAAAATTCTTCGGTTTAACACTTCGTTTTCCTGCAAATCGATGCTTAAAATTGGCGACATTTATGTCGAGGTGTGGATACATGTTTGTATAATTCCACGTAAGGCATTCAGCTAAAGCGATCTCCAAATTGGAAATATACACCACATGTGTATGTATATATGTTTTTTTTTCGTGGAGGAGAAGAATGAATGTGCGTTTGACTATCGACAGCGCCACACGATGGAAAGTGAGTTGGACACCCGAAATGCGTGAAAAAGATTCGTATTCTTACGGTGATCGCCGTACGTGACATTATCCCATATCCATTGTACTACGTTCGAAACGTGGCTTTAACTCTCCGCGGTCTTTTCACGTTGTCGGATCACCGAAGACGAGAGTCGCTTCGTCACACGCTGCCAAGAAAACGTACGGTGTATTCACCGGTGAAAAATGAGGAAGAATGGCTCCCATGAAAGATCTTTTTTTTAAGGGACTACAATGCCTACACCAAGTCGGCTGTGTGCGGCTAGTGTGCTCGGTACGAATGACCTTTACACACAAATCCGCACGCCGTGACTAAAACCCGCCCTCAAGAACTCTCCGAACATGTCGCATATTCCGGAGATAACCTAAAATACATCCAAGAGAACACGAGGCTGGAACAAAAAGGAGCTCAGCACCACTAAAGATAAACACCAATAAATCATACGTCGCGATAAAGATACTCGAGAAATAATCTTGAGTGCACGAAGCTTGGCCAAATTTTCAACGATCCATCGAGTATTCCTTTGCGTCTACTCGCGCAAAAGAATCTTCGTGCTGGTGCAGCTTTTGCGACTTTGCGCGGCTTTTGAGGGAAATGAAAAAGGAAAAAGAAAAAAGATGGTTGGTCGCCAACGTGCGAACAAAGGACACGTTGTTCGGCCAGCTTGACGCTGCATTTTTCCCGGATTATTCCACGGCCTAAGGAAATCCTGGAAACCATAAACGGTAATAAACGCGTAGCCATCAGCATGACGGGCCGCAGGTATCGAACGGACAGACGAAGGGGGCGAGGGCACGTAGGCATGGCAACCACCATCCATCCCCCAAGTCTACACGCCATCGAGTTTACACTGTATCAAGTGTTCAGGAAATCTGACACGACCCAATGCTAAAAATACACGCTCTGTTTATACGTATGCGTGGTGCACCCGCGTGCCCGCGGGTGGGACTCGCGGTTCCGCAACGATCGTTGCCCCCCTTTTTTCACTATTTTTTATACCCGATCGTTGCAGGCCACGTTAATGGACACGTTAACGGCACGCGTCGCGGAGTTTTACAGCCGGAGGCGAGAACTTTAGTGTCTCGGCCACGCGGTTCAAAAACATGACGACTTTATAAAACCCAACTCGGCGTCGACGATGCCCGGCTGAGTTCTGCTTTCTAAGCAAAAAGTCTCGATGAATATTTGTATTAATTGCGCGGTAAGATCGTAATACAGTATCGTTGACTTGTTAAAGAGTTTTTTTCCAGTACATAATATGCAATCTACGAATTTAATTTGCGATTAAATTTGCATTATATCGATCATTATAAACTGAATAATTTATTTTACATGTTATACCTAAGGATATATCTAAAGTCATGCCTAAAAAATATAATGATAAAAATGTTATACCTAAATGACCTAAAAACCTAAAAAAATTATACCTAAAAAAAAAGGTTAAATTGTTGTACCTAAAGAACATAGATACCTAAAAAGAATTGTTCCAAGATCAATAAAGCTAAAAATGGATTTTATTCAATTAAACAGAGACGATTTTTGTTTGCTCTCGGAATTTAACCCGTGGGTAAAGATAATGATTTATGAGTCCTTCAGATTTACCTGCAGCGCGGATTTATCCGCAACGCGCCCGATTTCGGCCGAACGCGATTGTTTCTATCTGGTGAAATAAATCGGCGCCGGCCGGCTATTAAAATGGAGGAGCAAAGCCCGAATTTACGTTGTGTCACCGGCTGGATTCGTTCGGTGTATCTGGAGACTATCCACCTCCAACGTGTTGCATAAATCGCGAGCGACGAGAGAGCTTTCGTTTCGTTGGACTTTATTCGCGCGGAGTTACGATACGCCTTAAGTGAATTCGTATGATAAATTTGAAATCCAAATGCAATTGCGCCGAGCAGAAAAATACGCCATATTAAGAATTTCGTAGAGCTTCCGTTCGTGGAAGAAGTACTGACCGGTGGCAATGGTTTTTATTATCGAAATAAAAAGTGTTTGATTTCAAACAAGCGAGCCTAACGAATTGTAAACGTAAAATCCCAGTTTACTTCCGCTGAATTCTCTCGGTGGTGCGAGAGAGAAAGAGGAGGCCGCATAATTCGTAGAACATTAAAAGCATCTGGCGAGTGCACTGGAATCGAACATCGTAGATCTCGCTCGTTAAATTTGCAGCATAGATATAATATGCCCGAATAAATGTCTGTATACACGGCGAACTATCGAAAGTGTAAAATCGTGCGTACACCTTTTTGAAAAAGTGAGTTTAAGAGAAGTAAGCATTTTTTTACGCTGAATTAAACTCGCGCCGGAGTCCGAATTTATCGGAGTTGAAGGTGAAAAATTGCGGAGAAAGGCGCGATTCCCAAAGTTATTGCCATAAAACGCGCACCGATGCATCTGAATCGCACGTTGTACCTTTACTTTCTGATGCATTTTTTTGTTCTCCCTCGATAATGCACGCCAAGCTTCGTAGTCCAATTCTCTTCGAAACTCAAAGGAAACGGGCGACTGAATTATGCATGGATATACAACGGTGGTACAGCTACACACATGCATGGAAATATCTGCATGTTATTTAACGCATCGACGATTCATAGCGCAATAGAGGAAAGAAAAGGGATCCCTGCGGTTTCCTGTCCTTTCGCTCGAAATCCTCTAGAAAACGTTTTCTCGCCAAACCTCTTGTTCCATACTTTGCACATTATTCAGTGAAATTTCTGATTAATCAGGAGACATCGCTGCCCTATTTTCGAAGCCAACGTAAAACGTTGAATGAATAAACGCGATCGTTGCTATCCATTAAGGTACCCTTTTTGAAACGAAGGAAAATATTGCTACTGGCTAAAGGTGTTTGTTACAAAAATAATTAACACGCGCCTCTCCCTTCATTGTATTTGCACACCTATCAACGCGAGAGCTAAACGAGTTGCGCCACTAATTTTTTTGTCCTTGCCTCGCGCCATCCCTAACTAGACTTTAACTTGTCAACTTACTACCTCATTACCCTTCCAACCATCCTCCAGCCCTCGCGAAGCAACGACATTGGCTCCACCTTTTTAATATAAATCCTAAAACTCTCACAAACCCGGAGTCGCCTAAGAAAAACTGTATTTTGGAGCAGAAAATCAGGGAAATCCTTAAGCCTTGAACCAAAAACTAATATAACTGTAAACTAAAAACAAGCGCGCTTAAGCTAAAAACAAAACAATAGCAACGCCGGCAGAAAGTCCAGGAGCCTCATGCATTAGCTATGCCCTCGGCTCTCCAACGCTCTAAACTTTATCAATTAATTCAACGTCCCACGCAGCTGCTTTTTGCCCAATCGATATCAACGATATTTATCCGGGCACAATCAAGGACCATTTCGGTCTCGATCGTTGGCAACCGATTCGATCGAGGAACTCGAAGAAGACAATGCACGAAATAGGGTGGAAGGGGGAGGAGGAGGTTCAATGTCCAAACATTACTCCTTTTTAACGTCTCGAGGCCATCGACCCGCATCGAGTGACGAACGGAGCGAGAGAGCGCGGAAATGGAAAAGAATAATAGGTAGAAAAAGATTCGCTCGCGAAGAGAGAGCATGTCCTCGAATGCAGAACGAGCCGTAGCGCCGTAGATGGTAATAAAGTGGAACTTCGCGAAATAGTAGATGGACGAGCCGGTCGTTTGCTTATTTGGCCGATCCTGCCGCTGGAGCGACGTCTCGTCGATACTCCTGTTTTTTTTTCCTCTCCTCCGCTTTTTCCATCGGCATCGCGATGCGGCTTGTATGCACCACCAGGCGCGCCACCAGGAATGCATACCGAGGGACGCTTTATATGGGCCTGAGGAGGATTTCTAATTGCAGAAAAGACAGTGGGCTCGGCCGAGGAAAAAGAACCAGTCTTGGAAAAACGGATTTCCTCCCCCTTAGCGCGCTCCTGGATTCCCACGTGAAATTTTCGATCCCGACTTCTTATGCGCAAGATGGCCGACATTTTGTCCTGCGAGGTTATGTTATCTCCAAGTCGTAATATTATATTCGAAGATGCGCAGAGGTGTCTTAAGCGAATGCGCATAAATATATCGCGACGTGTCAGTGAGGATATATTGCTTTACGAGGATGATACACGTAGGTATAAAACCGTGAAGATGCGATCACGCGTATTCGAATAAATTCTCCGCTAATGTAAATCTTCTATGAGGCAATATCGGAAATTGTTTCAGCCGCTCGCGGGATTAACGATACACGAAAGCCCTTGGGAATAATACAATCATCGGCGAAGGCGGTGGTAATAGCGTCCTCATGAAGCTGTATCGCGTTAAATTCAAAGCAGCGCTATTTGCATCTACGATAAAAGCGAAGGTTAAGGGGAGTTCCTCGAGTTACTTTGTCCCCCAGCCAGGTAAGGGAGGTAAATGAACGGATTAAGGAAGGAGAAAAAGGAGAAAAGTTAGCAACGCTCGAGGAAGGCCGACGACGTTCGCTCCAAGTTTTGAATGAAGTATCCGGTTTGGTTGTAAAACGGGGACCCGTTTGGGGCTGTGGAAATCCTGGAATTTTATACCTGGATATCCCGTTCGGGCATCGACGAAATATTTCAGGCGTTGCGGTGGGTCAGCGTGTCTGGTAATTTCCAGAATGACGAGTTTCCGTTCGGCCTCCCGCTACAATCTGTACTTTCGAAAGTGATCGTACGATAGCACTCTATCCGGACGTATAATCGTGGCAAACGTACGATATACCGCATTGATACTTAGCCTCATCGTCGTTATCGGCCATTAGGAGGGAAAAGAGCTACGATTTCGCGAAAAAGGAAGTTAGATCTTCCCCACAAATAGACAGCACAACTCTTGAGATGAAATAAAAAATGGAGAAGAAAAGAACTTGGATAAAACGCACGGCGCAACGTCAAACCGGCGTTCCACAGCTCGAATTTTTGCCATCAGCCTCGAAGAGTTTTTCAAAAGACGGGGAGTAAAAACAAAGGAAGCGCGATTTCGCAACGGTCAAGTAACTCTATCGATTATGTTTAATTACGCGTGCAACCAGGATGTTACACGGTAGTCGCGCGATGCTTTTGCCCCGCGGGGCGAAAGATCTCCGAGAAACTCTCTAACGACTCGTACACGGTTACTATCCTCGTATTCCCCAACGTGCACCTACAACGCGCTGCGTAATTAACAGGATTTTATATAACCGTGCGAATCCATAAAATCACGTCGAAACACGAGTGCACGAACTTTTTACGCCGCTGATTGATATTTCAAAATTGCACGCCAGACGTTCAACAGCGTGAAATTATGGCCGCCGCCCGGACTAAGGTATTAAATTCGATTATCAGGGTATTATATAGTGTGACACGGCTATTTATAGAAGTACAGGCCAGACAATTGCAGCCAACGGTGGAAACTACATTCTAGCTAACCTGTCTGCCGACGATGACCTAGTTATGCATCGGCATACTCGAATTTCAACTTCGAGCGCCTCGATGCACCTATCGATGATATTCATCTGAATTCTTGCATCCTAAGGAACGTGTCAAAACTTTGCCGCTGAATCTCCGCGGGGCTAAAATTCGAAAACCAGAGGGACGCGAGTTTCGCGTTCGCGCGTACCTCATTTATTCGGTAAGGCAAAGGTATCGGTAATTGACACTTTAAGGGATTTTTTGCCTATTTTTTCACGTAGCTCATTGTTTATGGAAAATTCATAATTATTAGTCCCTGCACAAACAATTCCTCAATTATATTACGACAAGTATTCATTCCTGATGGTGGCTGTACATTTTTCTCTTCTTCTACAAGTAAAATTTGATTCAATAGTTGACACCCAGAGAAAATAAAAATATTAGTAGTCGACATTCTTTTCTTTCAGTACTTGACATAGGGAGAAAACCAGCAATACTAACATTTTAATCAAGTGCTTAACGATTTATATAAGGAAATACTCAAAAATCGTAAGAGATTTGCGTATTTCCGTATATAAATCGTTAAGCACCTGGAAGTTACGAAAAATCGTAAGATTAACCGGCCGCCATGACACTTCTCAATGGCGGTTTACGCGCAGTATTTTGTAATTAAATCATCGAAGCGTGATATTATATAAACTAATAAGGTTTGATGTATTCCAACTTGTGCTTTCCTTATATATTTACTTTTTTTGAAAAATTCTCAAATACTAGTACAGTGTCAATTGCTGGGGGTTTTACCTCAAACGATTCCATCGACATATGCGCAGAAGGCCGTGAATTTTACGCAAGGATTGCTCGTTAAGCTAGAGTTGGATAATTCGGAAACGATTCGAGCACGTTCGCGTTTAAAGTTCGCCTGGACTTGATCGCAGCTATCCGCGCCGTGGTTACTCGGCCACAGGCAACGTTTACCGGGGGCTTTACATGGAGAAAGAAAGAAGGAAGCCAGCTTGGATTTAGCCTAATGGCTTGGGAACCAGACGCGGGAGTAATTTTCGACCTCGTTGAACCAAATGGAAAGTTCGCGGTAAAACCATCGAGCATCGTACGTTACTCGAAGAACGTATCATGAACTTGAGGCTAGCAATTCTCTGTCAACCTGGGAAAATACGTTGTGTTCGACCATCGTAGAACGTTTCATCGATGAATCGCCCCCGGTGGTACTCTCCCCAATTTTTCGTCGCCTCGACCCTGAATTCCTTCCATTCACGCCGACAATTTCGACCTGCGCTTTTTCTCCGCGGCCGTAATTAACAGTTTTCGTACGAGGACAATTTTCATTCGCCCTCGAGGCATAGGGACTAATTATACTAATGCACCGGACGTGAGCGTCGCGCGAACAATTAAAGTCGCAAATATAAAGCGCGGGGCCAGGCCCCTGCGCATTTCTTCTTTCTCTTGTGCAACCCAAATAAACGTTCTTTCTCGTGCCTCCGTCCGAAATAGAAACGGTGACACTTTTGATCCACGGAGGACGGCCATCGCGCCGATCACATTGTTCGATGGTATTTAGGGGAGTGCGCCTATTTCGGGACTCCTATTTTTATTTAAATGCCATTCGCGGCGTTTAAAATGCATCCGCGGCCAATTTCCATATCGACGGTGTGCCATTCGCACCGATCGCTCCGAATACCAATGCGGCATCGTCGCCTGTCGTGGTAAATACTAAACATTCCTAAGCATTGTCGGACTGCTGTATCCAGGAATCGTCCTAAAACAAACTGCTCTAAATGTATTTATTCATTCCCTTGCTATTCCTTCGGCCTCATCGCCATTTCGCCCAATTGCCAATGACCCGAGTTTTTCAGCTTTCGCTTTAACCGACTTACAGGCCTGGCCTAAATTTCCTACTCTCCTCCAAAAGGCCTTGGTATCGCGCTAGGTTGGGAGTACGAGGGATTTATGGATTCACGAATTTGTAAGTCGTGCGAAAATCGTTCCTTCATGAACGGTTAAAGAGATTCCTAATTATGTATACGAATTGTCCGCGGAGCTTCAATGCGGAAATACGTAATTAGTCGCGCGAAACTCGATAGTCGGAAGAAGAAATTCGAGTTGAGCGTTCATTCAGGATTTCAGACCGTTGTTTTGGAAGGTGCCACGAGGAAAGGCCGAAAGGATTATTGTCTTTAGGAGAAAAGAACGGTTCCCAAGGAGGGCGAGACTAATTAGAAAATCGCGGGTCCCGCGTAATTGCATAGAAAATTGTTGATCGCGATGGAACGCGTTTAGAGGCGTCTAGACGCACCAGGAACTTTTCCCATGCACGTGCAGCGAGTGGTGGACGATCACCTCGACCGGGTGTCCTAGGGCTTGCGCAAAATCATTTGCATGACAATGATGCACGAATACTTGGGCCGAATCGGTCGAGAGTCTCACGAGGAAATCGTCCAAAATAGGCTGATAGGTTCACGAGCCTCGTAATGACGCTCGTCGCTTTGCATTCATTCATGATATCGTTACATATCATTGTCACTTACGTGTGATCGAACATTGCGTATTTTATAATGAGAAAGCCTGATTTGACATTATATATTGGTAATTAGTATTACCAAGAAATTTAAGAATCCGTAGGATAAACTTTAAGGTATTAAACACTGCAAAATAAATAGACATGTATCAAAATCCGTATTTAAAAAATTAGAAAGATTCAATAAGGCAATGTACCTGTCGAAGAAAGATACGTTACGTCGATTCCTTTAGCCTTTAAAGTAATCGAAAAAAGCTATAGATAAGCGTGACCCTCAGAACCGTCGTATACGTGAATAGTAAACACCGACGTATTTACACTACGTGCCATTCATCTATTTGGGCGGAGCTAGGAAGATGATATACGTTCTTAACCCAAAATATTGCCAGACGCTTGTGTGATGTTATGGTTGTAGACAAGGTGTATGTATTCTATTTTACGTAATTATACGTAGCCATTCTGAAAATGATATATCATTTTCATTACGCTCTATGACGATTTTAAGATTAATTGCGATAAGATAATTTACTACAAATCCTTAGCTCTATACTCTGAGTCACGGTTTTCCGTTGTAACACTGTGCAAAATCTGATTGATCGGAAATACCTGGTTTTGCCGCGCGATGGAATTTTATACAATGATCATAGAGGGATCTTAAGCTCTGTTAACTGGACATAAGTGCTGCAGATTTCACTTAATCACGAGCGTGCTCCTCGTGTCGCGATCGAGTTACCTGCACTGCAGTCGCTTAGAATGGCTCGCCTTCTATTAAAGTTAATTACGTGCGATCCCTGCCAGATACCGGACACTTATTAACCGGCATGCGACACCCCATCGCTATCGACTATCCTGCGTGCCAGCCTGGTGTTTATCGATACGCAACCAAACGCACAACATTGCTAGCCGTACCATTTAATTAGCGCTGCTGAAACAGGTACAGAAAACTGACATAAAAGTAGTCTAAAGCTTGGAAAAAAGTATTCTCCAAGCAGGTGAAAATGTCCTACTATCGATGAAACGCCTTTCTAAGCCGAATCTCCTGCCTTAATCCAATAATATAATTCGCGACAATCATTGGAACTGTGTTAATTAATTTCTAAAATCGTAAAGCGTCTGCCGTTATAGAACATCTTGATTTTAAAAAGTCTCATGACACGTTTCATTTACTTGACGTATATTCTACGTATTAGATTCCATGACTTGTGTTTGTATTCCATTTCAAGGGGTTCTTTGTCTCCCCCACGAAGGCAGCATTTTTGATAGCACAGTTTACGGAACCCCCGACGCAATCGTACGCATCTGCGGCACCATATGCACAAAAACCGTTGCATCGGGTTTCGTCCACCGAAGGCACACGTACACTAATTTCACGACACTGCGACGATAAAGCGATCGCGCACTATTGTCCAATGGCTTTTATCGAGCCGACGATTATTCACAGAGGTGACGGCCCACTAAACTCGATCGCCTCGTATCAAGATTATTGCCGGAAACTTATCTCTCCTTTCAACCAGCCCGAGAGATCGTTCACTTTAGCCAACGACGTCTACAAAATCGAAAATCACCTGCGTCGATTCCCTTTTGTGTACACATCTAAATCTCAAATCTCGATTAAAGAAAAAACAAATTTTACTTCAACCTTGCAAATGATACGAAATTATAGACAATCATATTGGAGTATACGAAAACGCTACGAAATTATCAGGATAAGCCATCGAAGAAGGCCATGTCCTTTCGCCATTATCTACGTACGAAAATCGTATCTTTTCACCGAAAGTGAAATAGGAGTGGACAAGTGGAGTGATATACGATGTACGACTGCGTACCAAGGAATTACGTTCCTATCTCTCGTATTATTTACACTATCGTTAGAACAACGGGCAGGATATCATGGCGTGAAACGAGGCTCAGCGACATCGATTCGGAAGGATCGCACAGCTATGGAGGGTTAATGGGGATGCAATATTTTCGACGAGCCTCTCGACGCGAGGGATCTCAGTGTCGAGGCAATAAATTCGGTTTGGTCGAAGGAACGAAGGGTGGCGGCCAACGGTCGAGCAGGTCAAACTTGAACCCGGTTAGGATCGACCGGCACAGGTAGTCGGCGTTCTCCCCCTTTTTTTGCGGCCGACAACACGTGATCAGGACGAGGATCGAATTTCAGAGGCGCAGGGCGTTCAAAAGTCGGTGGTTATCTCTAAGCATCGAGCCGCCTTCGTTCGAAGCTTAATTCGATGAGGCCGTGACTTCGTGATTGCTAGCAGGTGTCGGGCTATCTCGACACCCGGATTTGAGCGTTGCTATTGGACAATATTTGAAAACGGTTGACACTAAGGCAAGGAGGGGATTCACGTCCCAGTCACTCGCAGTTTTTAAAATCCTCGAGCACGACAAAGGCGGCCCGTGTCAGAAGGAGGCCTCGAGGGGGGCCTAGGAGGCCTGGCTCAACAGGAAGGAGAGAAAAATGCGAATGGGATAGGCGACGAAACGGCGCTCTACGTGGAACGTTCAGGTGCGTTGGAGGTTACGTTTTCAGCGTAACCGTCGGAGTAAAAATATTATTTGTCGTTGATAATGGATCACTTACGTGTCAACCCGACGTACTGCCTCACTCCACCCGGGATGCGAACGGGGGGCACACAAAAACTCACGAAAAAACCGAACTGAAAAACACAAGACTACGAGAACAAACACAACACACTCACAAGTCACAAAACAGACTGAAGCTCGGTGGCCAGCGAGCCCCGCAAACGCCGCTTCGGAGACCTACTGCGCCGGCGCTGGCCTCTGCTGGTGATTGGCGGGACTCGAGCCAGGCTTGCTGTGTGGCGCGGACTTTGAAACGCTGTAGTACCAACGTCGATTGTTAAACTACTTCCGAAACCAGGAAAATGTTGTAATTGAATATATATTCTCTAATTTCTTGCAAAAAACATTAAGATTATTTAACGAGGGTTCTCAAAGTGACTAACAATTTATTATTATACCTAAATTATTAAATATATTTATATACTTTCTTCCTTATTCCTTCTTTTTTCACAAAGATATGTATAGCAAGATTAAAATAATTCTTGCGTCTTTTCGTGGGCATAATAATTATGGATTTAGTTTTAACAATATGTAGAATTTATTTTATAGTCTTTGGTTACATCTTCGTCCACTGCTGGCATTAAATTAGATAATAAATATAACAGCATATATATGTTCATTTTATTGACTTCGAACCTTATTTTCATTAAGGATCAATTTTCGGTCTTTCGATGTGACGTGCGTGATATTCGTTACTTTAACGTATGCCATACAGTAACGAGTTTCCTAGGATTTTGAAGTATCGAGAACCAATGTAGCCTCTCTGTCGAACCTCTTACACCCTTTCCTAGCGCGACTTTCCCAATGAAAACATCCACAGGTTTTTTAATCGAATTTACCGAATCCTCGCTGTCGCTCGGATGATCGTGATTGGTGATTGGTGTGTCGTCTGTAAATACCTAAAATAAAAAATTACATCGACAAAATATTATCTACGTCTTAATATTTTAATTAAGTATGAGTATAAATCCATTGTTCTTGAAATTTTGTCGGAGTAAACTCTCCTTCTATTAATACAAAACGTACGTACTTTGCTGCATAATATGACGAGAAATTGTACAGTGTCGAGCTGGTTGAACGATAAATCAAAAGTTAATGTCTGGTTGAATTCCGGCTGTGCAGTCGCGCGGAGAAATTTAGTTTTCTTCTTTTTCATTTTCTTCCCCGTCCTACCATTTAACATCAGAACTCTGATATATGGATCTGCAGAGCACGAAAGCATTTTATTTACAAAATGTCAAAAGGTATAACAAGAAATAAGCGTTTAAGCGTCAAAAACCGCAGCTTACTAAAATCGTTTAAGCTAGCAACGGCAGGTGTAAACTTGATATCTCGTAATTTCATTACATCAATCGTCAGTCTCTGTGCCGTTGGCAAATAACTTATGGCCAATAAAATGTTTCCAAATTCCTGGAACACGAATCGCTGCGTTTAAAACAATTACAATCCCTCAGATAGAAATTAATTCTTGTCATAACGGTGCACTGTTTCAGTTACCACATTGGATGGTTTCATCCTAAAATTGAACATGTGGATCTCCGGGCTTTGCAGGACCTTTTTCACCTCTTTTATAGATATCTTCAGTGAGCATAACTCCGTATGATTAGCGTACCTGTCATGATCATAGACAGCGATATCCAAGATCCATTCCTGTTAAACAAAATAGAAAAAGGATCCGATATGAGAATTAAAACGATAGCACGATAAATGCCAGGCGCCTGCAAGGAAGAGCCAGTTCATCGCGCTTGTATACATAAGTGCATACTCAGCGGCGCACATGATTTATATAGTGTACAATAAGTCCTATTACACAAATGTCCTGTGTATACTAATCATTTTTACATCAATTTATTATGTACGAATTATCGTGAAACTGCCAAATAAATTTTAACACCAATAAAAGGCTATCGTGTTTTTTCAAGATCCAAGATTTTGTTTCGTCTTTTATAAAGCTATCTTTTCCGCGTTTTAAGACCTAATCAAATGACGCAGTCGATGTCCTTCAGATGTGCGCCGCAGTGTATTCCCATATATTCGCGCAATACACTGCAGCCGATTTACCTTAACTTCATGCGGTTTTACGTTCGCCACAACGAAAGTTTCCTTATAAATCGGACTGGCTGTATGCCGGATGCCTCTCGTTCTAAAGCTGTGCAATTTCTGCCGTTTCCTATGGCTCCACGATTGCTTCAGGATTTTCAAAGCCACGTAAGGCTCCAACGTGCAGTTGTATTGTTTCGGGGGAAGGCCGGATAATGCCTACACGATGCGATTGTCGTATTATATTGACTAGCAAACCTGCATCTTCAAGTATATCCCAGAATAGATTTCAAGGAATTCCGTCGTTGCATAAAAGTAACGTATTTCTCACGCAAAACATCTTTGTAATATTTTTCAATGTAAATAAGAAAAACATATTTAATCAGCATACTGTAATACACTCTTTCTCAATTAGTGGTGAAACTACTTGAAATATAAGCCGCGAAGTTTAAGTCTGTCATACATAGTCTACATCATGATTATATTGTCAACTATACAAAGTACAGTCTCGCACTATAAGATGCATTTCTATTCATATAAATCGTAAATTTCTATTAAATCGTTATTCTAAATTTGAGTATGCAATAAGGGAGGATGAAAAAGTGTACCAAGTACCTCGATGCCAATGACAAATTTTCCTGTAATGGTGTCATCGCAGGGCGGTAAGTATTGCAGGCTCATGGTCAGTTCGGTTGGAAACTCCTTGCTTTTCTTATCGTTTATATGCTTGTCCGTCTGCATTAAATTCTGCAATTTGCCGTGGAGAAACAAATGAATACGCGATACGAACGAGGAGCCGTTTGGCTGATCGAATAGTTACCAGCGTGGAAGAGGTATCGACGTTTTCGCAATGGGTATGGTTGGAGTTAATGGATTCTCCCTGCGAGCCCTCCGCATTTTCATTGATCGTACCTGCGAAATACAATTCTTGAATAACGATAGACCGCTTCCTGCGCGCAGGATGCTTTGTTCCGAACAGAATAATCTCCTCGTACGCATCGGATCTTTACGTTAGAGATATCTCGGATGCAAACGTCGACTGGCGTTTAAGTGTCCGAATGGATAGGAATATGTAAGCTACGTTCTATCCGTACAATCTTTCTGGAATATCAAATACTGGAAACTATTCGCGCGAGAAAAACAGGTTTATGTAAGAGAGACGTATATAATTCGTGTAGATTAATTCTATATATCCGTATATTTGTCAATATACTTATATATTTGTCGATAAAATTTAGTCGATATAATTGTCGATTAAAAAAAAGGCTGTCTAGTCATACGATCGAATATTCGACTACATTTTCAATGGAGTATCTTTCTGTAAAATATTAAATCGTCGATTACTATTCTCATAAAGGCTGCCCAGTCTCCAAGACCGGTAGCTCACGTCGTTCAACTTCACGTTCTCGTTTCCTTTGCTCTTGCCGCGCAGGGGTACATTTCTGCCTTCCCTCTCTACAAAAAAAAAGAAAGAACCGTTCGTTCATGGTTATGCAACTTAGAAGTAACCTTCGCGTGGCTAATTCGTCGCTCCTGGTTCTACTTAACATTTACAAGCTATTTATTTTCCCTCCTTCGGCAATAAGATTAATACCTTCGACGAGTTAAGATGTCGATTAAGCGACTCTCCATGCTGTACGCGTACGCATTTGAAATTCATAAATAGTGATGTAACGTTGCAGAGGAGCGAAGAATGTTGAATTTTGATCGAATCGCGCAACTCTAAGGTGGAACATTGTACGAAAGCTGCGAAGACAGGAGCAACGCTCGAGGATAGACGATATACGCGATTTTGGGTCCCTTTCGATTTCTTCGAGACGTTAATCGATCATTGGTTTACAACGTAGGCGCTCATTTGTCTCGATAAACCAACGACACTACCGATGGACGCCTCTGCGCGGCGATATCAGAAGGTTATGCATTGTGTTCGCTGGATGACGTGCTTAATTACGTAACTTTGCAAACGAAATGAAGAAAACGGCGATGTATGTGCACATGTGCCGTGCGAACGATGGCGTAACCCATTGGGCGTACACGAGGCTCGAATTGGCAAGAACTTACGTATTCCTCTTCTCGGGTGATTCTTCGTACAAAACTCACACGATAAATGCAACAACAAATATTCGACGCGTGAAACCGTTACCACAAGGAACTACTAAGTATAGACGTTTTAGCGGTCACTAAACAGGCGAGAATATTGATGTAAAAATTTATGGCGAATTCTTTATATGCAGATAATCATTGTTTAAAGCAAACCGTTAAGCGGGTTTCGATGAGTTTAATGAGTTATTGGAATCATTACAGGAAGATCCGATTATTTTCTCAGCCTTCGTGTTTCTTTTTCTCTTTTTTTTTTTATCGAATCTCTTATAATATGTCTTTTACTTGTGTTGAATGTGGGTGGTAAAAGCTTTATGCGGTAATTTGTAAGAACCGATACCCACGCTTTACCAGGACAATAGTGTTTGTATTCCACACCGAGATACTTAAACTGCGTCGGGTGTGCGTCCAGTGATTCATAAGGTAAGTATCGCGTATCGTAAAGTGAATAACGGCCGATCTTTCTTGCAATTAGCGGTCTGCGCATAAATCGAAGAACGACTATCAGACACCGAATAACCGGACAAGCATTCAAATTTATAGGTAATTCTGTATCTAAATAAACTCCAGCAGTATCTTCAGTCAACCAAGATATACACGCCGAACTACCGCAAGTGCATAAAATAATTGATTAGAATTTACGACACCTTGGTACCACTCCTGGCTAGCAAAGGATCAGATCGCATAACAGAATAACAATCTAAATTTAGGCGGCTTAAATTCCATTTAAATCTATACAAACTTATACTTACACTAAGTGAAGAACCTTTAAATGCTATATATATATTATTTAGCGATCCATCACTGAAGAGTCTTGATTTGACATAAAGGCGAGAAAGGTATTATATTATGCCACACGAGTCTGTGTAATTCAGATCCACGTGCTCGCAATATCCGCATAATCTATTATTATTATCAAAATCGGTTTTGTGCAGTTACAAAGGCACGATACTCGATGATCAAAACGCGGACAATTAACGGTATGAACCACTGGCTGGGTTTCAGGACGCTAATAAACTAAATTCTCCCGGGCAAGCTTCGCGGCAGCCCACTTTAAAGGTATTAACGTAGAGGCGTACGCCATAATTGTTTCTCCCGGCACGCACTTACTGTACAAAGCACGTGTGCGCGGAAGCAGAACTCGGGAACGTGCCGAGAAAATGAAACGTCCCTCGTCTCGCCAGATGCCCGGTATTTAACAGGCGCAAGTGCAACCGTTTGACACCGATCAGCGGCTGGGAAGCCGACGAAAAAATGCACGCAACCTGCGCGTCCGATCGGAAGAAGTCGAGTAATAACTTCGACCTTCGACACGCGAATCAAGATAATAGCGTTTCGCGCTCGTGAACCGACGAATAAACTCTTGAAAGGAGTATGGAGGTATGCCGAGTACGAATAGCAGAGAAATCTTAGCGGTCGCGCAAATGCGGATGCTATTTCGATTTCGCTAAATTTATAAGCCGAAGCAGAGATCTGGATGTATATATTGATACGAATATGGAAATTATCAGGTATTGATACGAGAGTATACGGGGATTTGTATTATTCTCGCTTCCCGAAAGATTTACATTCCGCGAATCACGATGCAGAGTTGAGGTGGTTTGGGGTAATTCCGTGGAGAAACCCCATCGATTTATGAGCGGGAGGATGGACAAAAAATAAGGTACTACTTTGGCAGCCGGCCAGGCGGCGTAATAAGAAACGAACGGAAGCTTCGGCATTACAATTGCGAATTTGTGTCCAGCAGAAATTGCAGGTCTATTTTAGGAATGAGAACGATATGCGGAATGTGGAGGATATAAGGAAAAGTGCATCGTTGGCAAATCATGAGACGTGTAATGAAGAAATGCTGGGAAAACTTCTTGGCTTCGATAAAGTAGGACTTTCTCAAAGAAAAAGAAAAAAAAAAGAAAAAACGAAAGTAATGGAAAAATCGATAAAACAAGAATAGATAATGGCTTACTTCGTTTTCGTACGCATTCGTATCCGAGGCATCCAGGTGTGAGAAAACAGGCGATGACGAGCAAGGCGACGACGATGGCCAGGGCTGCTACTACGATGATCAGGATTCGGCCCCATGGGCCAAGGAGGTCGTCGTACACCATTCACTGGAATTTCAGGATCAAGGTTACTACCAATGCAGCCGCGCATCTGTAATCGTAGCTGTGGGCGCGATTAAATATTAATGAGCCTCGCGAGATACGCGTTAACTGCACTTGTTGCATTTTACAACTCTTATATTGCATTCATTTCCATTACTCGAATTTAATCGTACCTTCAACGAAGGTAGGATATATGTTAAATGTTATAAATTTCAGTACACGTTAATACGGACCAAAGGATGACGTACAAGGTGCTATTAGTTTATTCGGTGGTGTTTAAGAATAAACATTAATATTTATTTTACTTTAATCTTCCGCCGTTTTATCGCGTCTAAACGATCGCTCTTCGGTTTAATTTCGCGCGCACACAATTCCAGTACGTTGATATCGAGCTCGTACGCGATATCGTGGAAAAATCTGAACATGTTTGGGCAAGGAAATATATTTAATTCGCTACCCGGTGAATCCTATCATTCACGTCTATGAACTCTTATTTCGAACTCCGTCGCGCACATCTGTCGCGTGTTCGACGCGGTATACGGGCGTGAAAAATAAGCCGCGTTTGTGCACGGCTGGTGTGCGTAGAATAACACTTGTGTCACCAGAGGCACTCGTCGCGGTTTTCACTCTTCTAACAGCGGCGAAAACCTGATCGTCGAAGTAAAACGATTAGCAAAATTTCCAATAGCCAATCATCTAAATCTAAAAAAAAACCTTTTTTACGTAAGCAGCGTAAAAAAAACGGGTCACACTTAACGGTGGAAACTTTAATACAAGTCACGGTATACAATTAGCACCACGAAGAAGGAAGGATAAACATAAACCACTGATTTACAAAACTCTTATTTAAATGGAACATTAAATAAGGACGTGCCAGTAAAGTCAGTATTGTGCCATGCAAACATCTACACTTGGTGTTATCCACTCTACACTCACTCTAACAATCGATACCGATCGCCCATTGCGTCCTTGCCCGAAACTTTTTCACTCCTTCGTGCTGCAGATTTCTTTTTGCCACTGGATAAAAAGCGTTCATTCCTAACGTTCTACGAGGAATAATTAAAACCAGGGTTAGAGTTCGATCGCGTTTCTTGCAACGACATAACATCGATCGACTTCGCTTTATCGTACGACACTAGAATTGAGAAATACATCGACGCGGAGGTACGTCGTCGAACGACGTGATAATTTATGCAGAATCGACTACGTTTCCTTTGGCAATTAGCTTAGCGTCGGCTGCCAACACGGTGTAACTCTGGTTGCACCAGCAATGCCGATAAATGCCTTCCATCGGTATTTAGGTTTATCGCAACGTACAACGTGCACGCACTACATTTTGTGTTTCATTGGAATATAGAATACAACATCTGCCGTATAATACGCAAGACATTCGAAAAGCGTTAATATTCGTTACGGCCTCGAGGCCGGGAAACGTTTACTATCTTTTAGAGGCGCCCTTGGTACGATAATTATCCGAGCCGTTATTTCCGCACGCTAACGTAATTATTTCCATATGTAACACTGCAATTGTACTAAGCTGCGCGCGCAGCATTATTCTAGGCGCATCACTATAATCTTGAATTTTATGCGACCGTTATTACATCGATTTCCCATCGACTTTACGTCCATCGACCTATCAGGGCGTAGTTGCCAATAATTCAGCTCCGACCGTTACACCATTTCCATATTAATGTTCATCTCCATCGACCATCCACCGAGGATCCCTTGAATTGTACAGAAGTGCAATTAAGATCGCTCCTCCGGCGATTGACGTAATTGCGCTTTTTCTCTCGTCCCTCCAATCTGTGCTTTTCTTTTCGACGACGAGGCTTATTACCATTATCGAATCCTTCCTCGCTCGACAGAGTTATCCTCACTGCTCATTACGCTTCACCACGGATTTCGAACGGTTCGCGCTAACGCGATCCCCGAACGAGGGGTTGCAAACAGGTGCGATACTTCTTCCGCTCCTTCCTCGATTGATTCTCAGCACCGATCGCTGGGGTCATTTGGCCCACGCTTAACGTGGAACCACCAGAGCTGCGGTATACATATCACACAGATCGTGATACTCACTCGGCCATCAGAGTGTCCCGATGGCGATCCCTAAAACCGACGTCCCCGTTGCGAATTAAAAGGAGGATCGAGGCGCGTCCTTCGCGGCGGCTCGAACACGATCGTCTACTTCGAGCAACGACAATAGCGGCGCGAAGAACGAACGATATATGTCCCCCCTCTTTGGGTTCTGCACCTCTGACTATCTTGCCGGTAGTCGCGGACGACGAATGACTAAAGCGGCTCTCACATTGTGCCGATGTTCCTACGCCGGTTGCCACCTCCAACGCAAGTCGCCGCTTGATCCTGACTAATGCTCCCCCTCGTTCCTCGATCTGTGTTTACGAATTGTTTTTCGAACGGTTGAAAATTGAAAGGTGGTTGGATTGAAAATTGAAAGGTCCTTCACCAGATGCTTCATCATTTTTATATCCTCTATCGCGATTTTCCGATTGGAGTTTAGGGGATGGTTTTGCTGACTGTTTTATAAAGAGTTTTCCTTTTTGTTTTTATTCATCTTTGGTGTCGACTGTTAAGGTCATTTGGCCCTAATAATATAAAGGCTTACTTGATAAAGGGCTTTATTTTGATTATTGGTTTTTTCTTTATCAAAGCTACATGCCAAAGCTAGCTAGTACAGTATATGCCAAAGGCAAGTGCGGACCTAAAAAAATGCATTCATTAATTAGTTTTCTACGGTAAACTGATTAGAGAACAAATATTTTTATCGAACTTGTTACTTTTACAATAATTAATGCAACATTTACGTAGAGCAATCATTTAAGAGATCCACTGCTTGGATAAAAATGAACATAAAACAAGCGTTCCAAAAAAGAGGCAATGGTAAATAATGGGTTAAGAGGTATCTCCGTGACAACTGAGATTCAAATATGTGAAATAAAGGAACAGTTCTTAATAATAAGTAACGATAGATTGCATGAAGATTGTATGGGGACGAGAGGGTAACATAATACAGCCTGAAGTATAACGTATAAGGACGATGGTAATGTGAAAACTAGCCCCGAAGTACAGAAAGTTATTACTTTGATGCATGCGCAGGATCTTTTTCCTTGTACACAGAAGTCCGTCATCGGAGATCCGAATGATTCAAGAAAAGCGTTTCTACAATAAGAAGGAGATAACATTGCGGTTTCCGGTGTCAGTGTTTTTGCAGAATTTAATACCGTTAAAAAACTTCTCTACATACTTCTTCGGGACCAGCTGTTCTATTTCTACGGTACATTGGCCATACATCGGTTTGGTTGCTCGAGGCGAGCAATGAATATTAGTTTCGAGGAAGTTTTTGCAATCAAACTTGCGCAAGGCAAAGTCTCTAAGTATATTAAACGTTGCAGCACACTGTGCTGTGAAAAGAAAATAAAGCTTGTCTTACAAATCCCATCCTTCGTTTCTTTAACGATGCATCATATACTTTTGAATGTTTATCGACGTTTCAAGCAACGTTATTTTCATGAGTTATTGAAACTGTATGTTGCGCTGTGTGATGTCCACTTAAAATACACCTGTGTGTTAGTGAACGTCGAAACCACGTCTTACCAACGATAATGCGTACACTATCAACGTAATGTATGTACTCACGGTCTATCAATAAGAATGTGTTGAAAACGAACAGGAAGACTGAACAGGAAGACCAAACTCAAAACAATCTTTCTATGCACGTTATCTTGCATACACGCGTATCGATATAATGCGTACACGACTTTCAAGCATCTTTCGCCTATAATTGTATGAAAATCATCTAATCACCTAATATCATCTATCAGAGATAAATTTCAATAAGATCTGGAAATCATCTAATATTGTACGAAAATTGAATTGTTCTTGTAAAGCTAATAATCAACGTAAAAGGTGTACTCACCGAAATAAATTCAGCCATTGGGAAGTAAAAGTGGCGTACGATCAGTGAGAATCAAAAGTTTCGATCGTTCGATCCGTACACGAGCTCGCCTTCTACGAGCCTCGAGCCGGCATTCGAGTCCAATATTTCATGGGCACAACAATAATAACGTGCACGCTACGGTTATTTTGTAAATCTCGCAGATCAAACCTGCGCCTCTCCTACGAGTCGCAATACCTGTTTTACTTTGGCAATAGAGATAAGCGTTGCACGTACATGTAAAATAGCGGCCGTATGCGTATGAGGAAACCACGCGTTATCGCTGATAACGCGGGCATATGGGAGCACCTAACCGCTCATGTACTCACGGCTAACAAAATGCCGAACGAAATCGAGCTCCACGGTTCCTCCTGCGGCAGGACTATGACCGATGTTGTCCGGATAGAAGCGGAAGATGACGAAGCTACGATATTTTCCGGTGCATGTGCAAAACCAATTTATATCATGTGAACGGGAAAATGACAAGCTGTTTCTGTTCATTGTTACCGGGAACGCAGAGTGAACCAATGTGCCTCGATGTCCTCGATGAGCAGCCGAAGTCGAAGTGGCAAAAACTATTGAGTATGTACGGAAAATGTATCGATATTACGAACCGGCTTTTTTTTTTCAATGCTGAGTAAATCGTTGATCGTGATAGAGTGCTCTTTCTTTATTCTGCAGGAATACACATAACGATTCGTGAATTTGAAAGAAGAGCTAAACATACGTTTTTTGTAAAGTATATAAATTATGTCTGGCTTATATGACTGCTCGTATATTTAAAGAATAAATTCACCACTGAAATTCGTCGATTCGTTAGACGAGTAACACTGCAATTTCGATTTTTATTTACACGCACCGAATATGATCGAAATATGTAAAACGAGTTACAAACCTCGAGCATAGGCATAACTAGCATCCTGCGCAGTTTACAACTTCCAAAGGCCCCTGAGTTCCCCACTAACCATTCCGTCGAATCTAACAGGCCTGTAATTTGGCCTGCTATTGGCCATTAAAGTTTTCAGCAAAAGAAACGAGGAGCGCCCAAGCGTGTATTTCTCTGCCAACTCAAAATAAATACGCGGGCCGGTATAGGATACACCGAGTTTTAACCTCGTTACCTCATAATCATTAGCACACGAAATAAATGAAAATAAGTCCGATGAAAAAATGAGATAACGAAGATAATATCATCGAGATTCTCGGTAGATCATTAAGAATTAGTAGCGCAAGGCCTTATAGAATTCCTACTTGTTACCAAATAAAAAAATAATACAAGTCGCCTCACCCAACTAGATATGAATACATTGACTTATACCAGATCGATAAAGGTGAAACCTTCACCGCCTCGTTGCATAACGCTACCTTTACAAATCATTTCTCTGATAGCGCACTGCAATCACGAATTTATTTTCACCCGAAAACAAATATGTACACACCGACGTGAGCTACTGTTCGCTCAATGGTCGTAATTTTGAGCGACAGGTTGAACGACTAAACCTCGCTCTAAAAGTAGCGCTAACCAATTCTTTCATTTATAAGATAAATCATGAATCTTATTGGTCTTAGCAAATAGTTAATCCTCACACTTAATAACTCGAAATTCTCCATCTGATTTCTTATCATTGGAATTTCATTCGAGAGAACAACATTGTGCCTGAGAAAGTGTTTTGACCACTCCTGGCTCAAAAATAATAATTAAGGTTTATTCAATTTAAGCATCAAATGAAATTAAAAATCAGAAATATAAAGTGAAGAATTAAGTCATATATAGAAAAAAGGCGTGAAATAAATAGAACACTGGAGTAACTGTTTTTTGTATAATTGCGCTTACACCGGTTAAAAAAAAAAACAGGTTATTTATCGATGATTATATTTGCAACAGTGTTGCATGGGCGAATAATGGAGGCTCGCCTTATGATATGTACTTGGAGGCGTGGAGCGTCGAGGACACACCGTCCAGAAGTGGGGACAGGAGAGAGTTCAACGCCGATATATCGGCACTTCTTCGGTCTCTGTGACCTGGATCCCCAAACACCGTCTCCTTTCACTTCAAAACTTCTTCCCGGACCTCTCTCTCGCACGGTGCCAAGGAGCGCACTTGCATTCTGTAACGATACCTCCAGTCGGACAGAGCACGCCGGTTAGACGTGTGCCTTTGCCTGTCCCTCTGGCTTTTAGATTTCACTTTCATGGAGGCCTAACGAAACGTATCGGCACGAACAGTCGGTGAACGTTGCTGGTCGTGCTAAGAACGTGAGTTGTGTGCTGCAATTATGGATTTAAAGGGGAATACAAGGCGTTTCGGAAGGTCCTTTTAAACCGCGATGCAGGAGGACCGCGTGGATAAATAAAATTAGCGATGTACATATTATGTTTCGCGATCGATCTCGTCGAAAGTAGACGCATGCCTCGCGAACACCCGTTGGAATGTGAGAATTGTACTTCTGAATCGATCCTTATGGTTTCATGTTCGTGACGTTTACACTTCGAAAGTGACAGCGGTGAAAATTGTATCGCTTTTCTCCTCGTAACGCCTCGCAAAGCCGGATCGATTGGTATATCAAGACGTCTATTATCGAGATCTTGGAACTTCCAGAAATCCGCGATAGAGGATTAGGGATGACCGCGAGAAATGTATTCGTGATTAACGCTCGAGTATAACATAGTGTAAAGATAATCTACGGCAGATCTGCGGCGGATCTACGGTAGATTCGCCTGTGAGATAAACAGTATTGGTGAAAGGTGCTAACGCCGAGAGATTTTTCTTGCCGTAGACGCTCTCGAAAAGCGAGATGACAGAAATAGTGGAGGCGCACGTTGGACGATGGAATTCTCGTTTTTAATTGCAGGGTTATCGCGTAAAGGGAATCATGTCGGGATCGAGGAAATAATTAAGAATCGTGTACAAGAGCATCCCTATTCACGATGTTGACAAGCGTGAAGGCCGCGCTAATGCTCAGCGCGCTGCTCGTTCTTTATGAACGTAAGTACCGTTTAATTCATACACCACGTCCTTCGCCTACTTGGGGAAAAAAATGGGACTCGTGGATAAGCTCATATCCTTGGTAATAGTCGATAAACACGTTTCTTGCTCAAGAGAAAAAAAGCCTCCTTGCGAAAGAATTACCAAATTTGCGTGAGAATATCGCAATGACCGGACCATTGGCGACGTTATGAGCGAAATTATCATAACATAAATATTGAAATTTTCCCTGGTTACGTGCAGCTTCGTACGTCTCGTCGGTTAGGTTGCAAAGTCCGAAGAAAGTGAAAGCACAATTTTCAGTGACATTTAATAAAAATAGCGCCGGCAAAAAGAGAAATCGGGAGTTTTTGGTGTTACGTGTTTTTCGCGGAACTGTAGAATTGCGATACGCGATTATTAGGATAATTTTGATTTCGATATAATTTTCGTGTCTTGGACATTTCACGAATCAACGTAAATACGGAAAGTGGAAACTGTGTACGGCAATTGTCTGATTCACGTTGCAAAGAGTTCCACGTGGTGTAACAGTGGAATTATACCTTTCAGGTTCGTCATGTCTGATTATACCGGAAGAGGTTCCTACGATACTTTCACTGATCTACTCGAACATACCTCCGGTTAAAAAGGGTAAGTTGACGGAAGACACGTATAAAGCAAGTTTCCAAAATATATTTTATAAACAATTTACGCATTGTATTTACAGTATTTAAACCGATCAAGCTCGATTTATCGATAACTTAATTCAATGGATATTGTAAGATGCTAAAGATTAAGTTTGTTGTAAATAAGCAGCACTTCTTTCCATTGTTATTATTCTTGCAGAATGATTTTTTAAACATTCTACTCAGATTTCACGACTATCTCAGGTTTCAAATTAATCGTGATATTATTAGAAGCCAGTCGGAAATAAGAAAATTTAATAGAAGTAAATATTCATATATACAGAATATTAGCAATGATTTATATATTACATTTCTTTTTTTAGGAACGGATTCAAGGTTGGGTGTTGGTTTTAGACTGGGCGAACATGCGGATTTTCAAATTCTTTTGGAATTGGGCCCTCAAACGGAAACGGAGCCTATTGGAAAAACTGCTGAAAGCAACAGACGACGAGATGTAAGAACTCTTCCATGCGACATTTCAAATGGTGGTTGATTAATCATCGTTTTTAATAAGAATCGCAAATCTTTGACGGTCATCGACGATGATCAATCGGCTAGGAGTATTTCAGAAGTCTGTCGCAGCGTGACGCATTGAATAAAATCTGCGCTTTTCTGTTTTGTAAATTTTCTATTCGAATAATTCGTGGACAGGTGATGCTGCAAGCAGCTATGAAAGGAGACTTTGGACCACTGTCTCAAGCGGTTGCAAAGTACCAGATGGAGCAAAGGCTACAGAGGGAAATAGAAAGGCTGAAGAAAGTCCAGGAAATGCTGAAGAAACTCGACGCGAAGAAGCAAGGGGACAGTGATGTAAGGATTACAAACATTTGCATATCGTATACTGATTTCGAGTCTTTTAGAATCTTTTTTTTCGAAATTTTTAGACGGCGATTATTCGATCATTTGTTTTAGAGCGAAGCCAGTGAATGGCTGTCGAAATGGAGCAAAGAAATGGCAGTCGAATTACCGAACGACCAGACGCAATTGGAGCAAATTTTAATGAAGAAGATCCTCTCCAATCCCGCGGAGATTAAGAAGATTCGTCAAAGGATCAATCAAACAACGTCTAATGTTGAGAAAAACAAAGGCGGAATGGAGAACTTGACAAAGTTGTATAAATTACAAACTGGGGAAAAAAATAAATAACTTGGGCGAGCTTTTATTGACGAGAAAGATATTTATCACTCGTCCTTTATTGTACATAATCTATTACATGATGTAGCTTAATACAATAATATAAGTAAGGTTATATAACATTTTTACATCGAATTTATAAAATGTTGTAACGATTAAAGCCATTTGCAGCGCCTACAAACATGTGTTAGGTATACTGTCTGTATGTATTAAAATATTGTACAATGTTTTTACATAAAATTAATTTTTTAACACACAGAACATCTATCCATATATCATTGAATTACAGTTAATATCGATAAATTCATTGGCGTGTATTTTAACAAATATATACAAAAACATTTACTACAACGAAATACATTTTTTTTCTATAAACTCGAGGAACGATCATTATCAATTTTACGATTCAAAACTTATTATAGATTTACATTTTATTCGCAATCTGAAGAATCTCAGACGCGCTCTGAAACACTTCGAGCGAAAGCAATTTTCGAGCACAGCATCTGGTGGTGGAGTACGCGAAATCTACAGTACATTTCTATAACAACAACAATTTATCTACGTAAGAGATTGCAAAAAGTTAATGCTTTCCATCTAGAGAAAAAGTTTGGTACTAAACGCGGTCACGCACGAAAGGATTGCTCGACAGATGGCCGTGCATTTATCGGATCTTCCTCCATCATGGCTCCGTGATACACTGTTGGAAACGTAGGAAGTATAATGATCCGTACGTAGTGAGGTTACGGTGACGTGTCCGATATTTTATCAACTTTTCGGTAACAATTTCGCAAAATGAATGCCTTCAAACGCGATAAAAAGGAAGAGGAAGACGGTAACTATGAATAGATCATTTCGGTTGACGCTACCACGAGGTGCGTCACGCAATTAACATTGAGTGAAGCACTTACACCTGTAGCTTACACCAATTTGACAGTTCCTTGTAAACACATTTAACATAGAATCTATAGTAGAGCAATAACTATGTGTGGAAAAGGTATGCAAAACTCATGCGCAAATGGGTTTTGGATACCACGTACTTCCATCAAGATATTATACAATTTCTGTCTCATTATATCGCATAATCGTTAAGGTTCCCTTATCAATTTTCTGATTAGGCGGAGGAAATCCGTTTCAAAATTTGGAGAAGACGACTGTCCTCCAAGAGGCACGCACATTCAATGACACTCCCGTGAATCCGAGAAAATGTGCCCACATCCTGACAAAAATTTTATATCTGCTCAACCAAGGGGAGCAGTTGGGCACTACGGAGGCTACAGAAGCATTTTTTGCGATGACCAAGTTATTTCAATCGCGGGACGTTGTTTTAAGACGTTTGGTATACTTGGGTATCAAGGAATTGAGTTCATTGGCAGAAGACGTGATCATTGTTACATCCAGTCTTACAAAAGATATGACTGGAAAGGAAGATTTGTATCGGGCTGCTGCCATAAGAGCGCTTTGCACAATTACCGATGGCGGTATGCTGGCCGCTATCGAACGATACATGAAGCAGGCTATCGTAGATCGTTCACCAGCAGTATCCAGCGCTGCCTTAGTTTCCACATTGCACTTAACTAACGTCTCTGGTGACGTAACACGAAGGTGGGCCAATGAAGCACAGGAAGCATTGAATTCTAACAATGTAATGGTCCAGTACCATGCTTTAGGAGTTTTATATCAAGCACGCAAGGCAGACAAGCATGCGGTTATTAAACTGGTTGCAAAGCTTATGAGAACAAGTCTAAAAAGCCCTTACGCAGCATGTATGCTAATTAGAATGGCATGTAAACTATTAGATGAAGTCGACGTTAGTACGGAACTCTTAGGATTTATCCAATCATGTCTGCGACACAAATCTGAAATGGTCGTGTATGAGGCAGCACACGCGTTAGTGAATCTGGGAAGAGTCGACGCCAGAGAAATAAGCCCAGCAATCAGTATATTACAAGTATTTTGCGGTTCTCCGAAACCTGCGTTGAGGTTTGCAGCTGTCAGAACTTTAAATAAAGTTGCTATGACTCATCCAGCTGCAGTTACAGCATGTAATTTGGATCTGGAAAATTTAATCACCGATTCTAATAGATCTATCGCCACATTGGCGATAACCACACTGTTGAAAACTGGTGCAGAAAGCTCAGTGGATCGTTTAATGAAACAGATCGCTACATTTGTTTCAGAAATTTCTGACGAATTCAAAGTTGTTGTCGTCCAAGCCATAAGGTAAATCTCCGATTTTTTCTTAATGAACAAAGTATGTTACATTACCTCACATTATTTAAAAAATTATTCATTCGATTTCAGGGCATTGTGTCAAAAGTTTCCACGTAAGCATGCCGTTCTAATGAATTTCCTTTCTGCTATGCTAAGAGACGAAGGTGGTCTGGAATACAAAGCCGCAATAGCAGATACTATTATAGCGGTCATGGAAGGCAATGCAGAGGCTAAGGAAGCCGGTTTGGCACATCTGTGTGAATTTATCGAAGATTGCGAACACATTTCCCTGGCTGTTCGTATATTACATTTACTTGGACAGGAAGGTCCAACATCAAAACAACCATCAAGATACATTCGTTTCATCTACAACCGTGTAATTCTGGAAAGTGCCAGTGTGCGTGCTGCAGCAGTAACAGCTCTGGCACGTTTTGCTGCAGCATGTCCACCCCTCCTTCCCAATGTACTCGTTCTTCTATCCCGCTGTCAACTGGATTCTGACGATGAAGTCCGTGACCGTGCTGCATATTATTGTACCATATTGCAACAGCAGAACGATCCCACAATACTGCCTCTGGTACAACCGCCTCTTCTGTCTGTACCAAGTTTGGAAAGAGCTTTACGAAACTACATAAGAACACCCATGGAGGAATGCTTTGACATTTCTCAGGTAATACTGACATACAGAAGTTTCAAACGGATTAAGGTTTTGAATCCTATTTCCCTTCCATTAAATGGAGAATGTTATTTATAGATACCTCCCGCCCAAACGTTAGAAGAACCAGTGCAAGTAGAGGTTCACACGACTACGAAACCACAGCAGCCTAGATTGACAAGGGAAGAAAGCTTCATGGAAAAATTATCTCAAGTACCACACTTAGCAATGTTGATTGAGGATTCCTCTCTCTTAAAATCATCGCCCGTTTTTGAACTAACGGAATCCGAAACGGAGTACAACGTGAAATGTGTGAAGCACACTTTCGCGGAGCTTTTAATCTTACAGTTTGATTGCGTAAATACCCTGTCGGATCAACTGTTGGAAGACGTTAGGGTTGCCGTTGAAGCACCAGAAGGGTGGGCATATTCGACCATTTTTGTGCTCGTCAGTTGTGCGTTTGTACGATGAATATACCATTTTACACAATGATTCGTTTATAGCTACGCAATTGTTTGCGAAGTTCCTTGCCCACGGCTGCCGTATAACGAACCAGGAACAACATACACAGTATTAAAATATCCTGAGGATATTCACACTAGTGTCGCAACCATTCCTACAACTTTGCGCTTCATGGCTCGCGATTGCGATCCCGCTACGGGTGTACCTGACGCAGATCAAGGCTACCATGATGAATATATGGTATTACATTCTACCATTACTTGTATATAAATATTGAACATCTTCAAGCATGATATAAGCAATATGCTATTAAATACTAGAACACTTTTTGCTGCTTTCTTTTTTTATTAATGATATATGTGATATATCCATATATATCAAAAAAGTGACTGGTAATTCTAGTGTTAAAGAAATCTGAATCTGGTAGAAAACTTCAAGGTACGTTGGAACAATTCGCATGATTTATTACAGCTCGAAGACTTGGATATTACTTTGGCAGACCAAGTGCGTGGAATCGGAAATAGGGGGTTGGACTTTGGCGCAGCGTGGGATGCGGCTGCAGCCAAAGGGTACGCAAAGTTGGAAGAAACCTTTGCGTTGGGCCCATCGGTAACTACTCTGGAAGGAGCGGTTCAAAGCCTCACAGGATTTCTGGGTTTGGATGCCGTGGAGCGAAGCAACAGAGTGCAGGCTGGCGCCGCAGCTCACAATCTGTTACTCAGTGGAATCTTCAGAGGAGGAAAGGAGGTTCTCGCCCGCGCAAGGTTAGCCCTTAGCGGCAGCCAAGTGACGATGCAGCTCTCCGTCCTCTGTCCAGATCCAGAAGTCGCCGAATTAATAATATCCTCCGTAGGGTAGAAGTAGCGCCCCCGAAAATTCTATTTCCTGGAGGTATCATCTTTATTTGTATCATGAAATACCTTTTCTCTTTTTTTTCTAAACCTAAGGACAATGTTACACGAAAACGATTACCATCTCTGATGATTTATGTAGTTTTCGTAATACCCTACTTTTAGCGCAATACCCGTCTTGTGCATATAGACATAAATATACGGTTTATTTATAACGTCTGTTTTCTTTCCATCGAGAATCAACCACGTGACTCTAGTGCACCTGCGGTGGATAACCTCTATTTCCCCTCCGCCAACTTCTATACCTTTTATTCCGCCGATTAAAGCGGTGCACGAACTACACGTGTGCAGATCTCAACGGCCAGACGTTGAATGAAGTGACGAACCCTTTTGGTACGTCACGCCCAACGGATAACTGCGACACGCAGGTCATCCAAGGCGCGTGCCGTTCCTTCCTTACCGTCCGATTTCAATTTGTACTCGGTGTCGAGCATTGTTTGGCGAGCTCTCGAAAAATGGCGGCCGTGTTGGATGAAGTCGGCAAGTCTGCCGAAAAGCTAGTGGACGAGGAAAAAGAAGTGCTGGTCGACGAGGAGAATGGGGCTGGCGCGGTAGAGGCATCGAAGAATAAGAAAAAGAAGAAAAAGAAGAAGAAAGCCGGTGTGTTGACGTTGATTTTTACCACGAGAACTGTTCGAAGGGGGGGGTTGAAAGGGGGAGAGCGGTTTACTCCGACACTTGGTTTCACGCGAATCGTCGTGCTCCATTGCCGGATTTTGACCTCGTGTTATCGAACTCGAGCTTTAGCCGATCGTATTCGAAGCACCGATTAAAGTGATCTTTTATTTCCCTTCATTTTTCCTCGACGAAATTCAGGTTCTAATTAATAAAAAATAAAATTTATCTCGCATGCCCTTACTGACAATGTGCTTTATGAGTTAACGTCACGCGTGGTATCGTGATGTTCCGAGAAGCTTATTTTCTTTTTCAAATTTCAATTCATTTTTCAAAAATACGTGCTGTAATGGCTGCGTAAAAAGGTGAAAAATTCTGAGTCATTGCCGTTACACATATATCTCGTGGCCGTGCTTTGGTGGCAATAATTGTTAATATCTAATCTGTTGGCCATTATTTTATGAAACTCCAGCTTTTATTGCTTTTTATCGGAGCGGACAACTGGCGGCATTGCGCAAAAAGCTTATTTACACTGTTTACTCATAGGTGCTGGAGAAGCTAGCGTGGGTGTGCCAGAGGGGGAAGAGGATAAAACAAAAGACGAGGATACACCGATAGAAGGTAAGTTTACTACCAACTTGACGGAGCCAATATTTGAACCAAGAAAAATGTTAACCTTACCAATGTTCTTTGACTCATCACCTTTTTACGCATAACGATAGTTGTCACAGAGACAAATGAGAATGACGAAGACACGGAAGATAGCAAGAAGAAGAAGCGGAAGAAGCGTAAGCCACGTGGCAAAGCTGGAGGGAAACAGGACAGTGATGAATCTGGGCAGGATCGCCCGTTGATTCCCGTATCAGAACAGTTTCCCGATGGCAATTTCCCCATCGGGCAAATCATGGACCTTCCATTTGTCGCTGGGGGTGACTATACCACTGCGAAGAACCGTTTCACGAGCGAGGAAGCTCGCGCTCTCGATAGAATGCATAATGATATTTATAACGAGGCTAGGCAAGCTGCGGAGGCGCACAGGCAGACAAGAAAGCATATAATGAAATGGGTACGTCGAACACATATGAGTTACGTCGCAAGTAATTCTAAACCATTTTCTCCGTTAAATAAATTTTCTCTTATAGGTAAAGCCAGGCATGACGATGATAGAAATTTGCAACGAATTGGAGGAAACGGCTAGGACACTTATAGGAGAGGATGGGCTTAAAGCGGGTCTCGCTTTTCCCACCGGCTGCTCTAGGAATCATTGCGCTGCTCACTATACGCCTAATGCTGGTGACACGACCGTACTGGAATACGATGACGTGACTAAGATAGATTTTGGCACGCATATCAATGGTCGTATTATCGACTGCGCATTTACATTAGCATTTAATCCAAAATACGATAAGTTGATTGAGGCGGTGCGCGATGCTACGAATACCGGTATTAAAACGGCAGGTATTGACGTTCCGCTTTGCGACGTTGGTGCTGAGATTCAAGAAGTTATGGAATCCTACGAGGTCGAACTAGATGGTAAAACATATCCAGTACGTATCGTCCGCTGATCTTCCTCGTCGTTCTTTCCTTCATCGTGTAAATGAGCAATCCGAACAATATATTTCCAGGTGAAATCCATTCGAAATCTCAACGGTCACTCGATCGCTCCTTATCGAATTCACGCTGGCAAGACTGTGCCGATAGTCAAAGGAGGGGAAGCCACTAGGATGGAGGAAAATGAGTTTTACGCCATCGAAACCTTTGGATCCACGGGTAGAGGAATGGTGCACGACGACGCTGACTGTTCTCATTACATGAAGAGCTTCGACGCTGGCTACGTGCCGTTAAGATTACAAAGCAGCAAGTCGCTTCTGAATACCATCAATAAGCATTTCGGTGATTATGTATTCTCGTTATTATTTATTATCAATAATGCTAATTAAATTTTCGCATTTTATAATCATTCTAGTTAATCAATCTCGTCATTATTTAATAATACTCGAAATATGTGGAATGAAAAATGGCATGGAAATTAAACACCGTCTTTTCAGGTACCTTGGCCTTCTGCAAGCGATGGTTAGACCGTGTTGGCTGTACAAAGTATCAAATGGCTTTGAAGGATCTTTGTGCCAAAGGTGCTGTCGAAGCTTATCCCCCTCTGGTCGACGTCAAAGGCTGTTACACCGCCCAATTCGAGCACACCCTTGTCCTGCGTCCGACATGTAAAGAAGTTATATCTCGCGGTGACGATTATTAAATGTCCATCGTTCACAAAGTATATGTTACAGCAACTTGTATCATTTTTGGGGATGTACGATCTATGTAAAATCATCGATACGCGAATGAGAATATTCGTCGTGTTACGTTGACAACGTAATGTTTGTGAATATATTGTTCATTGATCTCCTTCGGGAGCATGCACGTTATAAAAGTGCCACAAGGTGTAACGCCCTAACATTAGATCCAACCTCTTGTAACGATTACTGTGGCATTAAAGCTAGATGTCTTTGTATCATTAAGCTTTCAGTACCAGGCCTTTTCTTCATTTCTCTCCTCCTCCATACAAAACTACGACCGTCGAGAGAGAATTGGGTCATGGGCGCGTGCGTCCGTCGAAGGACGCTTTGCAATTCAATCCTCCAATGCAGTCTTTTTTGTATCTCTTTATTCTTGGTCACTTACAACTTAATAAAAATGGAAATAACACAAGATTCGAGTAAAATATATTTGGAGATTTTACTTTTATCACTGCGACAACAGTATCTCGCATCGGTTTGCGACGATACTGAACGAAATGATTCGGAATATCGGCGCAGGTTAGATGGCAGCGATAAAGAAAAGATTTCTTTCGAGTCTAGTCGAAGATCTATTATAAAGCATTCTTACCCACGTGAATGGATCGAACGATCGATAAACATTAGGAGCTATCACATGTCGTCAACGATACGGGTATGACGAACGCCCATTAACTTTTCGACTGTAAACCTTAACATCTATCGTGGAAAGAGTAGAGTGAAAATAGACCATTTGCGTCTCGGATCCGCGCAGAATTCGACGAAATCCGTCAAACGAATGCACGGTTTCTACGCGCTAAACTATTGTCGTCAGGAACAATCATACTATATACGTTCTATTTCTTCGAAATCCCGAACAATAAACTACGATCTATGTCGTTATATAATCTCCACGTTTTCATGCGGTGCCATACAGCTTCTGGTCCCGGGGTGCTGAATCTATTACTTTCCAGTGCTCTATCAGAACTCGCTTTAATCGATAATATATCAGTGAGACATGCCTCACAATCCAGCAGCAACTATAGTCCTCGTCAACAACTCTCTCTCTCTCTCTCTCTCTTTCTCTCCCCCAACACAAATTTCACTCACATAATCCCTTAATAACTCTACACGACTTTCGACAAAAGCGCATATCAAGAAATATCGACGTGACTTCACTGCATACCGATTAATAATAAACTTCGCATCGTGGTGTACAACCCATCCAACGAATCTTCCTACGATTATCGTCCTTCTATCCGTTAATCTCTTCAGGTACGCATTTGCACCTTCTCGTTAGCGGAGCTATACGGGTGTAGGAGGTCTCCATCGGTCTTCGCGTCTGCCGTGAGAACATCGATACAAGGCTGCCGTACTAGACGCCAAAAATCAAGGGTTCGAACGTTCACTCCTCGTCGGAGAAACTCTCATCGTTCACGAGTCCTCCGGGCACAAACGGCCGTCGGGCCCCTCTGTGCCGAAAGTCGTCGATGGGCGAGGAAAATTGACGAGAGAACGATGAATTGCAAATTTCAACACACATGGAAAATCCCGTATTGCTAGTGGAATAATGCGCTTATGAGAAAGCCAACGTCGGTAAGCGGCCGTACGCTCCAGTTGTTCGTACGAGCATGCCCCCCGATGCTTTTCGAATAGCAAGGCAAAAATGACCTACACTTAGGAGAAAAACGCGGGATTCATAAAGCACGATCGAGATTAAATATCCTCCAAGCGGATGAATAATGTACCGACAGGCACACGTTTTCTTCCCTTTCGCGTTATCCGCAGTGCATACAACGAGGTTTGAAGGGCTGGGTGTGGGAGGGGCGAGTTTACAATCCACTCTAGCGGTCTCCTATTGGGTTATACGTATATATATATGTACACAGTCGCGACCGATAAGTCGCAAAATACGATACTCCGTCGTGGAGCCAGCAACGGATCGATCGTTGCTCTTCCTCGCGGCGTTGTATTCTTCGGGTTGCACGATCGACGACTTTCCTCCTCTTGTATTTCACTGCGAGTCCGTACGCGGCCGCAATTTCGCCCTGGCCGTTATCAGTAAGTTATTTGGTGGGTCAACGGGTCGCTGCGACTGTTCCAGCTGGAATGAAAGTATGACCTATCAGCGTTTTGAATAATCATCGATCGCTGAAATACATGGTAATCGTGATGCGCATATCTCTGATGCTCGGACGGAATTCCACGCTTAATCGTTAAGGCCTCGAATATTAAAGCGCGCCTACGAAATGATCGTCGATCGATGGTATACGATGGCGATTACAAATGGGGGCAATAAACATCGCGCCGCCTTAATACTAGAACGGAATCCAACCTGTATCCTCGTTTAACTTCGAAGCCTCGAACATCAAAGCCGTGCTCCCAGAGAGAAGTATGTTAAACACCAGAATCGCTGTATATATCTTTGAAAAGAAAAAGGGGGACAAAGAGGGAAAGTAAGTGGATCGCATTGAATTATTCAGGCACCGCGAGCAAGCCGGTGGAAAATCTGAAAGAGCGCAACCTCGGGAACTTTGGGCGATAAAGGTGGGAATTTGCAAACGGTTCGTTAGGCCCCCGCAACAAAGCCGGACGACGAGTTGTCCGGATCGCGAAAATGACGAGGCTCGCGAGTTTCAAAGAAGCTCGAGTGCGAAGGTCGTGGAACAATCGTGCACGGTGGAAAGATCAAGAGCAGAACATTCTTCTTCTTGTTTTTTTTTATCCTTCTTTCGATCTTTCGTTTTCCTTTTTTCTTTTCATTTCGAAGAAAGGTATCCATCGAATCGAGAATTCTACTTTTCCCAGAGATTTCCCTATAGAGCACTCACCGTCGTTTGAATGTGCTTCGCCCTTTGCTCGATGGCCCTTTGTAACGCGGTCCTTGGATCGTCTTTGTAACTCTCCTCACGGTTTCTTTCCGCCTCCCTCCTAGACGCAGCCTCTCTTTGTCTCTCCAACGCACGCTGGAGCTCGCTCTTCTGATTTAACACGTTTCTGCCTCTGGAAGAAAGTGAAAACCAATAAAGATAATTGTCTTCGCCGACGAACATGAAAATTGCCGCGGCGGGAAATCCACGGAAAGGGGCGCGAAACCGGTCTCAGTAGTCAACGTGAAACCGATTACGCGTTCATCTTCTCGCGTCACAAAAATGTGACCGCGTAACAAACACTTTCCTCTGTAGAGAAGTCGAAGTGTCGATCGCAGATTTGTCTAGAAAATTATCTTTTGAAATGATATAAAATATTGTAACAGGCATCCTGTATTGCTTAAAATCACTTTGTATATATCCTTTGATGCATAATCATCGTTCGAACAAAAGGCGTTTTTTTTAAATGTATATATCTTTCGTTTCTCCTGCTTTCAATTAATAATAAATAACCTCGCAAGGTTAGGTGAAAATTAATTTAATATAAGCAACCTATGCTCGCTCGACCAAACGAAACTATTTAAAAACATTCTTTCGAGATCGACGTTCCGATTTCTCGAGAATTTTTCGATTTTCTCGAGATCGACAATCTCGATAGTAATTCGATTTTCTCGAGACATTCGACCGTGATCACGTTTTACGCAGAAATATCTCTGTCAGTGTCTCTGTCATGTCAGCGCAAAATATCCAACGTATGTATTTCAAAGAAACTCACACTTTTTGGTTGAAGAGCAATTCTCTATGAAGATCCTTATGATTACTGGAGGTAAGGCAAGGGTTGTACGGTTTTCTCGGCAGGATCAAGCCATCTGGTCCCATGTGCGGAGCTGGTGGCGGTGGTGGCGGTACGCCCAATACCGGTGCCATTTTTCTCCCTAAACGAAGAACACTCTCGATAGAGATAAAAAAAAAATAGGGATCTCAAAGGAAATGCCTCGAACGGAACTTTCTCCGTCTATGCTAATGCGTGATCTTGGAGAACACCGGATTTCTCTTTAATAACCACCGGTTGTCCCGTCAAAGATAGTTTCAATATTGCTACCGTTACTGAAGGTTAAAGCGCGTTTGTCGGAAGCGGCACTGAAGTTTTATTCACCCTCCAACAATGCTATTCTTTCCCTCACGGAACCCTCCTCGGACATCGCTTTGTATAGCACTGAAGCATTTCCGGACGAAGCGTATCAAAGAGCGCACTTCTATATACTTTTGCGTAGGGCTTCGCGTAGCTCCTAATCGGATATACCGGTACGTGGTAGTCAAGTACGTGCATTAAGTTCCTCAAGGTGATGCAAAACCCTGAGCTCCGTGAGCAATTACCCCGTTACCTCGAATTAATTCCAATTACCCCATCATCTTTTTGCATTTTGTCCAGAGGTCTCCGTGCAACCGACAGGCGTGCAAAACGACCGGGGGACTTTCTACGGTGCAATTTGTATGTCAAGAATGCCAAAGGTAAGGTACGGAATAACATCGGGGTGGTCATCGAGTTCCTCGAGTAATTCATTGCGAGTAATTATAATTGCTCTGCCGCCTCTTTACACTTTGCTCGGAAATCTTCGTGAAACCGGCGAACTTGCAAAAGGAGCGAAGAAATGTCTACCGTGTAATTTACATGCCAAGAGCGTCAAAGGTAAAATACAAGGTAACAAGGAGGTTGTCGAGTGTGTACATCGAGTTTCTTGAAGCAACGCCTATTTCCTTAAATCAATTGCAACGACCCTACCGCCGTTTTACGTATTCCTCCAAAAAACTCGTGTGACCGACAAACTTCTAAAACCTCCGAGGAACTTTCCACGGTATAATTAGTGTGTCAGGCAATATCGTCGAATATAAAACGCGGGGTAACAACGCGGTGGCGCGATTCGTCGTGAAATGTTTATCTCGAGTACGCGATGATCGTTAAACGTCGTCGAAGTAGTACGCATAAATTCGCATGATGAATATGAATTACAGACACTCCGGCCGAGTGGCTCAATGCGAGAGCGTCGGAGAACACTTTTCCCGCCTTTAGCGGACTTATCTTATAATATCCGTGAATCGAGCTGCCGGTGTTCCAACGTATTCGTTATTGCGGTCGTAAATACCTGGACTGTCACGAATCTAGAAAAGGGATCGGAAATTTTGTTCTTAACGGTAAAGAGCGATGTATCTCGCGATTTGAACGATCGTGCCTCTGGTAAACACACTGTATACGAGCACATTTTTTTACATATTTCGTAGTTTGTCACTGAACGCGGATCACGTAAAAATACGTATTTAGTAGAATACATAGTAAAACTAAAAATCGTTTGTTTTCTCAATTTCGTAAAAATATCGTTTTTTTGTTACAATAATTATGGAGTATATATTTAAGTGTAAGATAAAAAAGGTTTCTTGAGAAAAACGAAATAGTTTTCGATTTATTGCGATTTTACTAAATAACTATAAAATTCATGAAAAAACGTATAAGTCCGTGGCGAAGTATACCCGCATGCCAAGTGTTAACATACGCGATCAAAATAATATCAAGACTGCTTTGCCCGGCACGAAAAGTCCTCTTATTTGCCAGCGGATCGAAATAAGTTTTTACGAACAAGATTTTACACCGCTTATCCGCTAAGAACGTTATTTGATCAGAGCGCGTATCTCTTCGGTGGGGCTGAGAAATCCTCGATTTCCGTTTCTGCCTCGTGACATCCCAGAGGCAGGAAGGCGTCACTCTTCTCTACGATTCTCCGTCGTCGGGGCTATTAATCGCTCCGTCGTAATCTCATAAATATTGACAGTGTTATCGCATATCTGGGATTACTTTATCTCCTCTCGCGCGATATACCGGGGCACCTCGAGCACCTCGAAGAGGTCAATGAAGCTCGGTGCACACACGAAACTCGCCCAACGATGGATTTATGGATTGTGCAGCCGAGGGACGAGCTTATCTATCGCCTGGCGCTTTGCCTGTAAGATTCTCGCGACCTTAATCCTTGACACACAAGCCTTTCCGAGTGGCTCTTACCACGAAAATGCTTAAGAATATTCGCATAGTCTATATCGAGTCTCGCGCCGCTGCCTACTAAGCAAGTACCTTGTCGGTCTATTTTACACGCCCGATCTTCGATACGATTTTTCGTCCACGAATTTCCACGAAGGAACCTCGCGAACACTTGGCCCAATTTGGTGAGATCGTGTACTTTATCCTCGTGCCGTTAATTACGGCAGATCGAGCGATACGAGGATTTGAAATCAGAGTTAATGTCAGGCAAAGTGAGCGCGTCGGAAGTGAGAACGAGGGTAAACGGAATGTTGTTCCTCGATACAAGCGCTTCCTTGTACTGCGCGTGTCGGTTGCACGGTGCACGAGGATCTGCGCGGTACAAAACGCATCTGCGTTCGATCGTACTGTAGAATCGGTCACCGTTTAGCCGTCGAAGGGAGACGTGCTCTGTGATTTAGTCCAGGCGGCCGCTGATCGCCGCTGGAATTCGCGCTTTATTGGATTACCACGTGCGACTAACCGAGTGATCTTGTGTGACCTGTCCGCACGCTAAAAAGCGCCGGATCGAAGGTGGAAAAGGAGGTTGCGAAAGTGAGCCGCCGCATTGTTGCGTGTCTCAAATAGCTGCATGCGGATCACACGAAAATCAAAGCCGCTGCGGCTTTTGAGGTTAAGTCCTCGGATCCTACGTTTCGACGATCGTTCGAGCCTTCGATGCAAATATCGATGTACATCAACATCCTTCGATGTTAACAGCCACGGATTGGAAATGGTGCCGCTCCAATCTTTTTTCACTTTTGAATTGCTAATGCTAATCAATGCTAATTGAATTGTTAATTTTGCTCGGCTGCTTTTTATTGGCACTCCTTTGCCGTTTGCTGAGCCTTGGCAAGTAAGAATCGCGCGCTCGAGGGTCAAGATATCGATTATCCGGGATTCTGCGGTTTCCACGACGATTTACTCGCTTCGCGACGCCACGCGCTGGAAGGAAATTATTCTCGCGTTAACCCTGCGACGTTTGAATAATGCGACCATTTTTGCGACCCTCTTTTATCGAGGAGGAAAACGACTAGCGCCGTTTTTTCATATTTCGATTAAATCAACGAAATGCGCGGGAAGCAAAAATGTACGTAGGAGGAGCTTCGAAAGGCTGCCGCTAAAAATAACCGGGAGTAATCCGATTAATCAACAGAAATTCTAACGTCATCAGTTTAATTCGGATGATTAGGGTACGGAACGACTTCTGTATACTTAGGTAATAAATCAAGAGCCGGGGATTAACGAGCACCATTCGGCGGTACTAATTATGGAAATGAAAGGCAACGCTGTGCGAGGATCGAAGATACAATTGTTTACACACCCGCTTTCTTTAGGTTAGCCGGAGATAAATGAAACTCGAGCTTTATAAATTACACCGGAGACTCTTTCCAGGACGCGGTACTCGAAATTCGATTATTCTTTGCGAAATATTCCTACGGTTCGGTCGGTTGAATTCCATCGGAGATATCCATGAAACTACACACGAAACCTGTTTTCCACCGCTAAGATTATGGTCAACAATATTTAGCTTTAATCGTTCCTTCCACGTCGATCGAACGCTGACTTTCTTCGTTGCACGTGCATCCAAGAGGGAAGTGGATCGGATCCGGATTATTTGACTTTACGAGCGGAAAGTGAATTTCGCGGGCGAAAATCCGGCGGAGCGTGACGGTATTAGTAGTAACAAGATCTTTTACTACTTCACGGAATGAGGCTCTCCCAATTAGACGATACGGAAAAGCAGGGGCATACTGGGAATTCGAGACCCGCGAGAAAACGACAGAGAGCGTTCTACCGTTCTTTCGGTCCAGGTAACGATCCTCTCCTTCTTACCGCTCGTCGAACAGAACTCTGAATACAATGACAAACAAGCGTCGCTCGGTAAAAAAGTGAAGAATTCATCGCGCAATCATTCACTCGCCCTTAGGATCACCAAACGATTTCTAATATTAAAATCTTCATAACACGACAAAACATATACCTTCCTCGTTAACAAATCAAAAAAACTATTAAACTCACTCCTATATGCGTGCAAAATAAATCCGCGGTTCAACATAAAAGGCGTAAGTGATCAAAATTCATCGAGCAAAGTATAAGGAGTAAAAAAGTTATATATAACGATAACAATATGATATAATAAACTGGTATATAAAAAAAATTCCATACGAGGAGTAAGGAACAAAGCAAGATGCATCTCAAGCGAGGCCGGCTTTCTTTATAATGCTTTTTCTCGAATCACGCGGCCCTTTTTGATCAGCCCTGCCCGAAGGTCGATGGATGACGCGGTGATGTGCAGAGGAGTTATCGAGGAAGGGAGAAGGGGTATAACGTACCCCGCTCACGATGTAATTTTGAGGCAGATGTGCGGGCACGAAAGGGAGATCATTGCACCGCAAGGAGCAGCTGAAGTAGCGTGAGAAAATGCGGCGAGCCCGTAGCGGCGCGGATGATACTGACCAAAGGACGGGAGAGTCACGGCCGTGGCGATTTAACGGATCGTGCAGCGAACAACCAGTTAATTCACCGTGCTTCGTGCATACGCTCGCGTCCAATTCAAATCGGGCCTTTTGCATCGACGTCGATTATACGCCGCGCGGATCCTCGAATCGTGCACTCTAACCTTACCTGCTGCTCCCTGGAAAATACTCGACTTCCAGATATATCGATCGTACCTGACAGCTATAGTTAAAATAGACCGGTGTTTTAACCTATTTTTCGTTCTTCACCTTTTTTACGTTTTCTAACCTATTTCTCGTTCTTTGTCTTTTTTACGTTTTTAACCTATTTTTCTACGTTTGCTCGAAGCTGTCGAAGGATAATAGTCGAGAGTAAAATGATTTAGGATCGACGTTTTTTTTTATTAAATGCGTTACTTTGAGAGAGGTATGGTGATGTAGTGGATAGATGCTCAGACTTCCACGTGGAAGACCTGGGTTCGAATACCGCCCATCGCCTCTAGTTTGTCCATGTGATATGTATATTGTAACTGTGATTCAGTACCCATCTTAAACAGTAGGTCCTATACTAAGCAACCTTAGCGATCGGCGCAGAAAATTAATTTAAAAAGAAAAGAAACTGTTTCCTTGGTGCATGCACATGGATTTGGTCACTTGTAACAAGTGTAGAACAAGTTTTCATGGCGATATTCAACGACAATATGCTAATTCCCCGAGGAATAATCTGATTTTAACCGAGAGGGGCACCGTGACAATGCCCTGCGCCGATGGCCGTGTATCCGAGTGTAGTCACCCTTTCAGAGCGAGATTTCGTCAATGAAACTAAAGCACCGCCGAGCGTATCCAATGGATCTAATGCGCCGCCCCTTACCGCTAGTTACGACTCTTTACGAGAGAATTATCGGAGGAAGAAAAGGGAAATGCATCGGCGATGCGTGACTCACCGTTTGTCAAACCGTCGCAGCTGTCCGAGTCGCACTTTAGACCGTTACCGATCACCTGAAACACGTAGACTTCGTTGAATAGGACTGGCGATACAGATATCGATTAATGCGCTCACGATTAATGCGATGCCACACCGAGCCTTTCGCCCCGCGACTCCTGAGAAAGTCGTTTAACGCTAGAACTACCTGGAGGATCAAAAAGAGTCGTGCTCGATTTTTTAATAAAAATCCTTCAAAAAAGTTATAATGTACTTTTGAATAAATGCACCATATGTATGTTACTGCAAATGAGCGATCAAATGGATCTATTTATCTTTCACCTTCGCACTCTTTTTCTTTTTGACGGACAAGTGGTTCTAGTATTAGAAGGTAGGAGAATGCTTGCTGGTAGAACTAACGTGCAGGTTTTCTTACGATAAACCTGATCGGCGTAAAAAATAATATTTGCTTTCTAATTCTTGAAGGCACAAAAAGTGTGGTATTTATTGAGTCTACGAAGTGTTTTCGATGGTTCTTGCAATAAGGCATTTAAAAAAAAACCCTGCGGGCTAAACGTATATGCTTCTGGTGGTATTGAGTAACACATTGGTTTGTCTAAAAGTAGCTCGTGCTTAGCAGGCCACAGACAAAAATCGAAAGTTTCATTGATGCCTTTTTTGCATTCCTCATCGATGATTTCACTGTGGTACGGCTATTACGACTGAAAGCCAAGTCATTTCTAATCCTGTCCCTCTCTGCATATATTCCACATCACATTTCTGTCAAAACCGTAAAACAATAATAATACGATCAAACTTTTTGATATAATTTTTCATCGATAAACCTTTTTTTTTAGTAACAGTAGCCTAAAGGACGGGGATAAAAAAAGATCACTCGAGAATATTTCGAATCGGGTTCAGCGTTCTGTTCGTCCATTCCTGATGTTCTTAAGTTATCGCGAGAACTTCCGCCCATGATTTCGTGTGTCGGTTGTGGTTGAATTACAGTAGCATAGAAAAGAACGTAATACAAGCGATTCCTATTACGAGAATATCATATTCCTTGAACCATCAAATGTACGTTCAACCCAATGATTATTATTGAAATCGATTTTTTTTATAAATAGAGTATCTCCATCTCCTCTTGCTCTTAATTATTAACAAATCGTTTTGCACACTTTAATCAGCATTGGAGCAAATCAATGCTCGTTAGGCCATGCAAAACCATTCCAAATCCTTTTCACGAGGAACAGTATCGGTCATAAACATCAGTCGAGTTTCGTCGAGGTACAGAAGTGATTAGTAGATCGAAATGCAGGGCAAGGAAGATTTTTGTCCGTATGTCAATGTCATCCTCGCCAGAAAGCACGGCCTTTCCCGTGCGGTAATTCTGAACAACGGCAAAGTGCAGGCGACGAGGAATATGTGCGAAGTACGAAAAGAGCGTCGACGGGGCCGTCATTACGTAAGCACCTTTGTAGGACGGTTCCTTTCTCGCTATTCAAGCACGAAACTGAAAAAGAACATTGTACGCAGGTGCACGGTGTAGTCATACCCACGCGTAACGAGTTTTTAGAATATACACGTGGCCGACAGACGACACACGGATTCTTTCCTCGAACAAGAGGAACATCCGCGGAGCGACGAATATCTTCGAGTTGGTTTCTTTTTTCTGGTTTATTACCTCGGTATCGGCGCTATCATCCATTTAACGTTCTCCCCTTGAGACGCTGGACTAATATGACCGTCGAGAAAAACCTCCAGCAACATAAGCGGTTAACTTCCACTAACGTCCACCCACTGCAAGCATCAGGAATAACCTTGATAATTATACGCCCGTATTTTCCTCCCGTACGATCCTCCACGCGGAAAAAGGAAATGCATAGGACACGTCCATCCTTCGTACGGTAATATGCACAAGACTTCTTACATACGCTGCAATTTTTTTCTTTTTTTTTTCTTTTTATCAAAGGAGGATATCAAACAGTGCCCGAGTCGCATCCTCGGTACAAAGAAAATTCGATTAACAATGTTATCTTAAGATGTATCTGCACCTTGGAAATAAAGGCACCATTAGTTATTTTGCTACGTGTCCCGTGTTTTAAATAACTTTCTCTATCATTCTTCGTAGTTATCGCATAAAGACGATTATATAGAATTGAATGGTATAGAAGAAAATGATATAGAATACAGAATAAAGTTGTTTAATATCGATCACTTTACGAACACGCCCTTGTTGCACTGACAGAGTCGACGGAGGTTAGTCGAATGACGAACACAGCTTGTAATTGTATAATCAAGAGATTGGCCCTTCAACATCCAAGGTACAGATATTATTTTAACGATCGTTTTTATCCACTCATCGAGGCGATCATGGTGTTCTCGTGTGCAACGATGCTCGCGGAGAGCGATATCGATGCAAACGGGGGGGGAGGAGGAATAATTTGGAACAAAGATCTCAGCGCTTAGGCGTCCGAGCGCTATTGTCCAACGAGACAACCAAGTTCATATATAGACCGTAAGTAATTTTGAAAGCACCCACCACCGGCCACTGTGCGTAACTACGTTTCACTAATTGAGTCTCGACACGTGTTAATGCACGCTCTGAGCACGTACAGAGCGAACTGCTAGGAAGCTCGAGGTATACGGTGTGTTTAGGTCCGCCCCACCGCGTGTTTACGTACACGCTTGGTAAACGAGTTACAACGAATTCACAGGGAGGGTCGCGAGCCCGGAAGGAAGTGGAAAATATTAATACTTCTTCGACTGTAGGGGATACAGGCTTGACCCCCCCTTCCTCATAGTCGCGACACTTTTTGCCACGGCAGGGTGAGAAAGCCGTAATGAAGTTTAAAGCGTAGCTGCGCGATGAACCGGCTGGAAAAAAAAAAGGTATACGTTTTCCTGACCGTAAAGCGTTGTTCGTGCCTTCGATAGAAAGCGAAATAGAACTTCCGTTATATGTGGGTTGAAAACGAAATTTTTATCCGGCGATAAGGAAAAATATATTCTATACTACCGCTCGGTTACGGCCGAAGGAAGTCGATGCTGCGATAATTGCATCCTCTACGGGACTATGCTCCGCCTTGCAAAACTGTGATTGCGAATGCCGATACGTACTACTCTGTCCGTGCATCGGGCATGGAGCCCCTGAGATCGAGAAATCGCGATTTCGTTACGATACCCGATGTTCTAATAGCGGCTCGTTGCGTTTTTGCTTTATTATAAAACCTCCTGCGTCGCTACTCTTTTTCCATTGGACTCTCCTCGAAACTTAGATCAACCAGATCGATAAAATGGGCAATGGTAATCCTTCGCTCTGATTCTTTGTTGAAAATGATTACTAATTACCATGCTCGTAATAAAACCTGAATATCCGTAATGGGCGTATTTATTAATGTACCTCCGTGTCGTATGAATGAATGTTCAAAGAACGCAAGGCGAATCGTTGTGTACATTGGATTTATAAATTCGCCGCTATTCTCTTCCTTCGAATACGAGCATTCCACGAGATTGTCAAGCGGTCTTGGCTCTCGTTCTACGCGAATTCGCTTCACTTTCCGTTTTCTCCTGGCTCGATCGGGCCTCTTCGATCGCCAGGGCGCTTATTGCATATCTCCCGCAGCCACTAATATTCGTATAACGAGCGATAATTCTGTTCGACTTCGACAGGTCGCCGGGATAAAACTTAATCCACGCTTTCACCAAAGTTTCGAACCGAACGATCGTATCGTTGTTACAGTACTTGTTAGCATACGAATCAGAACGTGGACGTTACACAACTAGCCCCGTCGTCACGGGACGAAAATCTGTTGTTGAACGTGCTCGAAAAATAAATACGAAAAGAAATATAAGCAACAGGATGTCCCAAAGTACTCTACAAAAATTCTAAATCAATTCTGTTATATTATTAAAAAATAATGGCTCAATGTGCGATCTTACCGAGGTTCGCGAATCTCTGTATAGGCAGGCGCCCTGTTAAGAGGAATAACGAGTCATCTGTACGTCGATGCACGTATCCTTACGGTATCGCGCTGGTGTGCGGACGACGTGAATTTCAAGACACCGGGTATGCCGGCAAGTGCATCGAATTGCAAAGCGCGTATGCGCACTCGTCACGCGCTCGAGCGAAGAGTGCACAAAACCGGCGCTTCGAGTATTTTAAATCAGTTCTCCATTCCTGCCGCAAGGAACACGGGACAGTACCGCCTTCCTCTTTTTTTTTCTCTACCTCCACACTCCGCTAGCAGCCCGACAAACAAATGTTTTTTACGCCATCCAGCCGGCGATGTGACGTCGTAGATCATCAAGGCAGCCGTGTTTCTCGTTGTACCTGCGGTAATCGCGGTACGTTCTTATCTACCTTAACGAAAAAGCGAGATCCGCCATTTGGGAATTCGAAGTACCGAACGAGAGAGAGAAAGCCAAGACTGGATGGCACAACGTGTATTTTCTTTTTCTCCTTTTTTTATGGCGCTCGAGATAAATATCTGCCCTGTCGACTTTGGCCAAATCGGCGCAATAAATTTTCCAAGAGATCGTTCTGTTATTCGAAGGTTCGACGCGAGGCGAGTGCGAGGTTTTTTTTTTTTTTTTCTAGGTAATCACCGGCCTCGCGTTGCTCCCATCGAACTTCGGTTGTGTTTGCCATACTGGAGGCTAGATAAAAAGAATTTATCTTCCGCATGACTCGCGCGTGCTGTTAGAACATAGCAAAGGGATTCGTCATCCACGGACTCGCGTGCTTACGTACAGGAGACCACATTTCGTGAGAGCTCGCAATCCTTATTGTTCATCCTAGGAGTCGTTAAAATGCAGCAACGGTGGGTGAAGCAAAGAGAAGAGGAAGTACCATGCGGCACGGCTCATATGCAAATCGCATCGCATAAACATCGATAAACCGCCATAACAGTATCTCACGAGTCCCTAAATACGATCCTACCAGCGATTCGCGCTCCTCTCTGAAGATACGATATCTCAAGTCGAAACCGATAAACGTCGGAATTAAACGGCGAAATTAAGTATTCGTAAGGAATCAAAGTGGGACAACCTATATATATATATATATATATATATATACACGAGAGTGGAGAGAAAAACGGATCGTTAACTAAAACTAAATTGGGGCGGGATGCGAGTGAAATTGATACAAAATCGTATCGAGGTTATTTGAGATGCAACAAAGTAAGGTTATCGGGCGCGATCTTACCGCTGGCAATAAAAGGAATCCGATAAGCGGCGATACGCGACAGGAGTGTGGGAACTTGGACTTGCAAGGTCCTCGACGTACCTCGTGTTAATCCTATTTCAAGCGCACGATGATATCTGGCCGGCGTCCACCGAGATACAGGCTATTATTTTACTCCGTACTTCCCGCCCGCTCGAGCGCACAGTGCAAACTGACAGACGCACGAGACGAGAGTAGACGAGTTTGCCCGTCGGCCATGCGAGCCATGTGCGTTGTAACGGGTACCGACCCTTAATGCTCCGTACGTAAGTCTCCGATTCTGTTTCCATTCTGTTTCTAACGCTCGCAGTGCTCGCATGCTCAACCGTTAAGGTGTAATGTATTAATATAATCGTCGAGCGGCCATAGAATTTCCGACAAACGACTGTCCTGAGGATGAACGCGTTGGCCAGTGTTGAAAACGTCGTCGACATTTTCTCGTGGCGCGCGGTGACGCGAGCTTTCCTTACAAATTTCGTGCAATTTGACGCGGTGCAAAGAGCGATATTTCGAACTCCTTTACTTTCCGTCACTTTAACTCTTGTGTAGGTAAGTGACGTTTGCGCGGTTATTTCACAAGTTTGTAGCTTTGATACTCAAGGTTATTAAACGTGATTAAATTTTGGAACATGAAATTGATGTAAGATTAGTCAAAGAATGGGGAACCAGAGCGATTTTGTGATATTACGTGTAAAACGAAGAGAAGAACACATCGTAAGGAATACGTCACAAATAATGAAAAAATGATTCGAGTTCCTTCTTTTCATCTTGCGAGCTTTGCAATCATTGGAAAATATCAAAGATCTTACCTTCGGCCGATCGAGCCGCGATAGAGTCGTCTAATAAAGTAAAAATGTCGCGGAGGTGCTTCAATCGGCCGTGTTGAAGAGCCTCGTAAAGAGTTTTATCCACCTTTGCGCAAGAATAGCTCTTACGTTTGTTTGCGCTGCAATATATCGATTATGTGCTACGTGCTGGATTATGTCAGAGTGTCATATCGCACTTCAACGGGCACGCAGAAAATTGTCTTTGGGCTACCGATGTTTTTTACACGCTTTTTTTATAGCCCAAGGATACACAGTTTATCACCAAGTACGCACAAATATGGATCGATCGATGTACGAGAAGCAAAAAAGGCACGTTTCAGATTTTAATATAAACATCACGCGCTTCTTTATGCCGGCGCGATTTCTGCCTCGTTTTTCCTTCCGATACGATCCTGCGCTCGCTTGCCACGCTACACGTTCCTTACTTCCACTCCGGAACTTTTATGCCAATCATTGCGGGCGCGCAAGTTTCTATTTCCAAGTGATTTGAATTACCGATACCCAAAGTCCATTCTACTCAGCCTCGAAGGATTTTCGCGCTTCGATCCCGTCGCTCATTCCTAGCTGGTATGAGAATTATGCGTCGGTTATTAATATCTTATCCGACTTTGTGCAACGCCGGAGAGCGGAGCTTGGAAATTACGGCGGTCCGCATTCGGCCTTTAACGCTTCATCGACTTTGCTTTATCGCTGAAATACGCTCCACCAGCAACGCCACGTCCGCCCCGGCTTTCTAGGCATCTATCATTTTTGCATTCCAAACTTACTGTTTCCTTTATATCGATCTTAACTCGCCGCGGATCAACTTCGACTTCCTGCTGGCGCTGTGCAGAGGGGCTCGTGCAAGGCGGTGCCTATCGGTTTCGAAACGCGGGATACGAGTGCGTTGGACAGGATCTGAAAGTTATCGCGACAGATCGGATATTTCGCGCGGACGATAACTCGTCGAGAAGCACGAGCTCCTCGAGCAGTTGCGTCCTGCGCCACTCCTTATCGCTGCTTCCGATCGAAAAGCGGCCGGAAAATCCTCGCAGAATTCCACGCTTCCTCGACGATCCAACGTCGAGCGAAGATCGCGATCGGGACGAGGCGAGATCGCACGTGTGACTGAATCTCATCTAGAAAATGTGCTTCCCATCGAAAGCACCTGTGTATCGGGATACTTTCACTCTCTCGTAATCCGACGACCAGCCTCGGTGTACGGCGCACGTTCGGTTTATTCATCATATCTCCCGTGAAACGATTTCGTGGCCTTAAGACTGGCACCGCCTAAGAACCTAAGAGTCGTTTAAAAGTGCGTCCTATTCGGCTGAAGAGCTTCGTTTAAATAAATATTTATTCGAACAGCGACGTTTCGAAGGTTTTGGCGCGTTCCTTCTCAAGCTAAGGGGAAAGAAATACGACGATGATAAGAAAGTGACGATACTAGAATATAGGCAATTGTAAAACCGAGTGAGCGTGTAACTTATCTTAAAGTAAATTCGAAGAAATTAACAGATAGGCTTATGAATCAAAATTATGTACGAAGGGTATATAAATAAACTGTGCAATGATCTGTCGGTCTTACATCGAAGGAAAAGAACTGCGATAGAAAGATAAGGTGAAAAAATGGTCATAAACTTGTGGACTTAAGACACAATGGAAATTAAAGCTTCGTATGTCGAACGAAACGCTGCTTGAATAAATATTCATTTAAACGAAGCTCTTCAACCGAATAGAACGTACTTTTATTTCTATTACCACAAAGAGTGAGAAACTCACTTCTGCTAAAAGTCGTTTCATTGACGAATTACAATACAATACATGGCGGCACGCACTCAGAAATTCTCCATTATGGTATCGCAGTGTGTGGATCATTATATCGAAGCTTGTGCAGGTTAAATTTGAATTGTATTCTAAAACGAAAGGTGTATACAAGGGGAAATGTTTTTGAAAAGTGCACTCGCGATAGTGGAGGATAGAAGAACAGCCGTGTGTTTATTTCGTTCACGTGCACGACCGTTGCAAGGCAGGAATAGCGAAGAAGGATACATTGTCGAGAAATACTCGGGCAATACCAGGGGGTCGAAAAAGATCAGCGCGTTGCGGTAGACCGACGCTGACTTCCTATAAACGCCTCTAGAAAAACACTTCGTTGTGCAATAAATTCAATAACCGACGATTGGCGCCGAGTTTTTAACGGGTATTACGAATCTTTTCTTTTCTCTTGTTATTATTTACGTTCGACGAATCGATGAAATGTAAACTTCAAAAAACTGAGGTACGAGCTGGTAATCTCTCGCGACGATTTTAGAAGCTCGTTTTGCACATTCTTGCGGAAATCGAAAGCGTGAAATCTTACGTAGATATTTGTTTCGAAAGGATTTTCTTACGATTTGCATCAAACACGGTATATTTTGCAGGATTACGCGTAGAACTTGGTCTGAGAAAGATATTCCTAGTGTACAATTGAATAAAACAGTTTTATCGGAATTCGCGTGGTCAACGCAACCTTCTTGCGATAATTTCAACCTTTGGACAAGCCGTTACCAAAGTAGGAAAAGAGAATATCACGCGAGTGGCTCGTTCGCGGTTCTCGAGATTTAATGCAAAGTTTTCCTTGGAGCATTTCCGGAGGCTACATTTACCGTACCCACGCGATAGATGAATCGATCGCGACGATCCGGAAATTGTGGCTAATTGAAATGTTACTCGAACAGCGCCGGTGAAAATTAGCCGACGCTCGATATTCATCAGCTATTTACCTCTAAGTTACTTCCTCAAAATTACTCTGCACGGTACAGCTTCGCTAAAAAAAGCTGCGTGACTCTTTATTACACCACAAGCCGATAAAGATTTTTCCATATAATCCACCGATTTCTCATATATTAAAAAAACCACTTAAGATACGTTTAGATAAACGCACAAATCATGAAGTACAAACAAATATCGGTTCATTTAATCTAAATGCACATTTAGAAAATCCTCATATCGCGTAAGAAAGAAGGAAAATACGTCTCAATATTCGGTTCCTTAAATTTAAACACAAATCATCGAACCATATAATGGGGACGATTTTCAAGGCTATCACGAGTAACAGATCTTACGTCTGAGGAGGACGAAATACATAACGCGAAATATAGAAAAACACTTGCGCTCACCAAGCCCTCTTCGAAACGCTTTCTTGGAGCGAGCTCAATCGCACGAGACGAGGATCGCGGCGTGACGATCCGGAAGTTGGGGCCGATTTAAAAATCGTAAAGTTCGGCTATGAAGTAACCCGGCTTCCGGCATTGCCGAATAATTCCTTCGTTCCTCGAAGGAGAAGGTTCCGACCGATCGGACGCGATATTCGCATCCTGCAGGCGGTTCGTTCAACCGTTTAGAAAGCGAGCACCTAGCCGGTGCACCTTTGTTTTCTCGCCTCCCTGAGAATAGGAAAAAGCGAAACTGCCCTCTCCCTCGTTTTCACGGTGAATCGGAGCCTATGTTGGCAAAAGAGGAGCGATCGTCCACTCGTCGTCCACCGGAATATCACGTAGCTAATGATTATTGATATTCATGCACCTCGAGCAAAGCGGTCGCACGCACGCGTAACGGTGCACTAATATCGCGGCCGTAAATAAAGCAAACGCGACATTCGTCTCGACGATCGAAGCTAATTAGCTTAACACTCGAACTGTTAAGAACCTTCGTAACGGTCGGTCAGTCATTTCTAAGAAGAATTGTCGCTCCTTTGCGCACTCTTTTGCTTTAAATTAATGCACGCGTGTTGTGCGTAAATATATTCATCGGGTGGACGATGGTTTTAATAATCGTAGTATATTATTTTGGTACTTAGCACGGATGTACATCTACGTGGAACCTCGATTCTGTGATAAAGAACGAGGCTATCGGTGATCGTCAAGGTAATTGAATACGTATTTCCATTCCGTGTTTATCGTGCTAATAAGGGGAGGTTAGCGTAGACTCCAAGGATTCGTAATTATCCGGATTCGAAGCTTCTCCTCGAGTCTTAGCAGTGCACGTGGGATGCGCGAAAAAGGTTAAGCGCAAATTCTGGAACGGCGACGGCGCGTAAGTGGAGCTTCAAACATTGGCGGGGGATTAATGATAACGAATTTAAGAATAAGGACGCATGAAAAATCCCGAACGATGAGTGATCAGTATTTACGGATGTGGGATAAATACGATCCGCCGACATGGGAAATTAATTCTCCCTCCAGCGCGATATCGCTGGAGGCGTAACGTTTTGTAGAGTAATCGCTAAATATGAAAATAACCGGCACGCCGTGACGATTCCGCCGTAGAATTGTGCTTTAATTATCGCAATTATTATTTTCATGAGCCATTGTCAGCCCGGTTTACGCTGTACATCGCGGTACTAATTGCCGACATTAAATTTTCTCCTTTACGCGGAGTGCCACGAAAGCGTTTAAACGTCGCCACGTCGAAAGTGATTCCATACCGCCGAACGTTTCTTCAAGAATCGAAACTTCCCTCGTCCCCGGTGCTGAAGTTACGATTCTGAAATTATAGTCATTTTCCTACAGCCCTGGCGCATTCGAAATCGGAGCACTTCTTCTGTTCGTATTTTTCCTTTTTTTTCTTCCTCTTCTTCTATTTTTTTCCCCTCGGACAGAGCAATGAATTCGTCTTGCCACGCTTTTAGCGTCCGTAACACACCGTGAAATCTCTCCTGTAAGGCGGAATATATCGCAGGTGTCCTTACCACGGATAGTTAAATTTCAACGCAGACCACGATGCGGATTTCCAATATCCTGTCGATTTTCCGTGCATCGACCACGGAGTTTGCGCTCTTTCATTATCATTGCGAAAGACAGATTGATCTGTCCAGCGCTTTCATCGAGGTCTTTCCCCCCGTGGAGGATATTACGATATCTCTTTTCTGTAGAAAGTAAAATCTGTCATACGTCATGTCGGTTCTAATGTTCCCTAAGCTTGTACCTGCCTAGCGTCGACATGGCCACAGTTTTTCCTGGCGCTCGTCCGCTTCTTATATGCTTTCGATTAATTCGCCCAGTTCTTTAAAGGACAGGACGTTGGGATAAATATGTTTCAGTAGAAAGTAACAGCGCGGCGCAGATTAAGATACAGATTTACGGTATTTTCATTCTCGATCATTAGCGCTCGGCGCCGAACGTTGATCGATCGATCGATCAATTTTTATAACGAGACGACCGGTATCGCGAGGCCTGGATAAAATCATGGTATTATTGATTTGCGCTTGCAAGAAACACAATGCGTCAGTGTGATTCACAAGCGCAGAAGATCACGGTTATTTTCACTTTTTGCTGGGTAAATCGTCGAAACGATTTCTCCCGCTCGACGTACTTAAGCTTTGTCCGTTGTTCTCCCGTGGCGGAAGATAAACCATTTGGGAACGTTTCGAGCAACAAACAAAATATCCGGTTAAGCGCGCTTTTGCGCCGTCCTTTATGCGCGCGACGGGTCAGATTAGATTATGCCGGGGCATAAATCAGCCGAGTCATCGGGCATAAGTCATGAGCGGAATTTTCTTCCCGTCGATAAAACCCTCGATCTCCGCGGTGCACTAATGTGCCGCAAAATTCCGCTGACAAGCGAGATATCGAGCTGCGCCATCCCCTTAGAAAGTAAAACGTGGAAGATGCCGGCCTCACTCTCGCTTCTTACCATCCCGCCGCCTTCGTACCAACGGGCCTCTTTATCCGGATACATCTGGATCGAAGTCGTTGCCACAAAAGCGGAAGGATCCCGAAGATCCGGCCCGTGATAATTACATTTCGCAATAGCGCCAATTTCCTTTTTCCTTCTGCGCCTAGATTTTGATCGATATCATCGAACCCACGTAACGAGTTACGCTCGATCTTCGCGAGAGCGCGCATAATCCTCCCGACTTCCTTCTCAATTTGCACCGGCCGACCTGGCGCGTCGGCGAGGATGAAAGGGGAAAGGGAGGAGAGGAAAGGACGAGGGACGAAAAGAGCGGATAAGGAGAGGAGGATGTTGTGCAGCAGCAACTCGCGTGACGACGTTTTACTTTCTAACCCTGGGATATTGCGGCGTTTCAAAATACGGGATTATAATAGCAGCGCCGAAGCGCTCTTTTCCCTCGCGTGAAACAATCATCGCCAATTTGAATGCCGATAATGAGATGCACGCCGAAGTGAGATCGGAGCGCACTCACCATTGTTCCATTTTCAATGACGGAGACACTGTGCTGGTAACGGAGGTGCGATCGTGGCCCCCTTCGATCGAGGAACACGCCGACGATAACCCTTGACGATCTTGCATAAAACCGATCACCGACGACGCGGCTTTTCTATTATAACGGTCTGCGTGTCTGGGAAACCGCGAAGGTGCATTAACCCTTGTCACTCCAATCGTTTAACAGGACTGTCGGCCGACGATTTTACCTTATCCCGGATATGTGCTCGTCGGCCAAATTTAAAGTGTCATATTTTCTAGCGTTAACCGCGACAAGAGCGAGCGATTAATCATGTTCGAGTAATATTAACACGCCCGTGTATCTCGTAAGTAATATGTTTTCGATAAGAAATGTGGAGGTGCAGAGCGCGGTGTATCGACGTTGCCTGACAGTTGGAACGATAAGGGTTGATTATCGTCGTGTTACAGCGTGTCCGAAGGAGGAACTGCGATCGTATTTTGCACATCGACGATTCGCGATTCGGGCTCCGATGACGCGGGATGATGAAGGAAAATTTTCAGTTGGGCCTAGAAATCCGTTCTCCCTATTTTTCTTAAAACAGCACGCGGACAGACGGTTATGCGGGATTATTATTATGAAATTGCAGCAACTATGGGATGGGTTACGAATAATTAGGATCCGCGGGGAGTTACTGAATTTTAATACTCGAGGAAATAGAAGGGGCGAATATCCGTGGTAATAGCCGATCTGACGAATAGGCGATCACGAACAAGTTTATCTTAACGTGCAAGAAACGCTTCAATCTTCTGCAGAGGGTAACGGAAGTGAAATTACTATAATGCCGAAGCAGATAGTAATTCCACGGTCATTACCAATGGACTCTTTGCGCTTGAAGTAATCGTACTTTAACGAGTTTCTACGCTAGGGACGGGTATCATTTATGTCGATATAAGAACACGGATAACTACCTCTCTTATCACCTTGTACCAAGGCGTGCCAATAAGATATTTCTTTACGGCAAAAATAAATGGTAAAAAGCATTTTTACGAAGCGCGCTATTACTGCATATTAATATCGCGTCGATGTGTTTCTGTTTCTTCGTTACACGTTCTTCGTTAATTGGCTATCTGCAAACCCGCAATTTATATTCCAGGAATGATAAAACAAAAACATTTACGTCAATCCCTGAAGCCAGGAATAAACCAGTTGTACCAATCTCATAAGGTGCTTTTCAACGAGTTATACATATTCCGTTGCATGAAAAACTTAGAATTAATTACGTTTAAAAAAGAAACATTTGCCGTGGGACAAGGGGCAATAAATCCTGCTCGTTCAGTGTCCACGACATTTGAAGAACGCATTTTGTGCAGTGGGTTATAAACGTGCAGGAATATCAATGGTGTTCTAGTTCTGGGAGGTAAGACATCGTTACCGAGGAAAAAAATGCAGATTTCCCTTCTTCTCGGCTCAGACGCATAGAGGTGAAACAATGGCAAGTGCACTTCTGCCTCACTCTCACTTCGCAGGGCGCCACAGCACAACCCGCTAGTGGAATTAATTCGACAATAATTACTTCCTATGAGCTGAGAAAAGTGGCGGTTACTGCAGAACGCGGTTTTAGGTTTCGTATTTCAGGACAACCTGTGCTTCCTCGTACCGGAAGTACAAGTACACGCAGGTCAAGGGAGGCAGTTTTCCAAATCGCAGCTGTTTCACACCAACTGTCCCTTAATTCCTTTATCCACGGAATAAAATATTTCCAACTATTAACGATCACTCTTAGTCTAATGTGGTTGCAGTAAGTAACATTTAATTAGACATTGATTTGATCACGATTTCGAGATACGAATACGCCATATTGAATCGACGCCGTATATTATAATAATAGACTAGTCAGAACTACCGAACAGGATATACCATTAAAACATGGTGTAAATAAGTAATCGATAGACGTATGATATGATTTTTAATTTTAGGGGTACTGGCAAAATATGCAACGCGGTAACTTTTGCCGCGGATTCATAATTATCTACAACCTACTTTCGTGCCAGTGGCCTCCGATATTTTTGCTCGGGGTGTTTCTTTATCGACGGATCGAATAAGCATCGTTTTGCAATATACGCGTGCAATTAACCGGCGTTTCTTTCGAAGGCAGGATCAAAAGTCGCTAGGGCGTTTTGCCTTGTCAGGTGTACTGTGTGCGGCTAGAAATGATTTCACACCCCGTATAAGAATCCGAGCCTCGCACATGGAATCTAGTTTCGAGCGTGGTATAACCAGTTTGCCGGTTAATTAATGCTGTAAGACCGGTAGTCCTGCACTTTCGAAGTGTACGCAGAGCGTTTATCTCGTTCGTTGCACCGCGATATCCATGCATCGCATTATTATTAATAAATATTTGATTTCCAACGAAACGCCGCTAATCCACTGGGTAATTAAAGCTTGTTTTATACCCGCGCGTTTTGTGGGTAATCAGAGCTTTGAAGGCGCCCGACCGACGAAACTATGTTTAATCGACAGAAGGACGATACGTTCGTTTTACGCGCGGAGCTCTTCAAACAAGTACGAATGAAAAAAAGAACGAGGAAGTACCAATACACCATAGGGCTGTCGGCGGTGAATCAACAATAGCACGACTCATTCCCTCGACAAATAGATCATTGTCTTATGTACACAGACTTGGCCGCGCCAAACTCCATTGATAAGGCGTATCGCCTCGTAATTATTCGACGAATGTTCTAAGGTCCGCGGTTCGAGCGATATTCACTCGTTAATTTGGAAATAAACGACCACCAGATAAGGTCCAAAGCGTTCGGAGAATAATGCAGTGCCACTCGAAATGATCGAGTCCAGAGGAGGAATTGACTTCGTCAGTAGAACGCGCGGGTCTTCCGCATTGTACTTCGGCGACACTTTCATTAAAAGTTATTCCCCACTTGGAGCACTTCGGAAAAAAAACTTCGAGAATAAATCCTGTCGTCCATTAGGACACGTTTCACCGGCAGTCCCCTCGATCGAGATATTTTATAAGGCAACTCGAGCTTGGGGAGAAAGTTCATTCAGACCACAAAAGCAACGCGGTCCGATGCAATTATAAAGCGTAGCCTACGACCTTTCGCGATTATCGACGTGGGCACGGTTAATGAATTTCGTTATGAAACGAGCAAGAATTTCGTTTTTCCCCGTGGGAGCAGCACGTGGGTGTGACGTGCCGAACGAGCATGTAAATGCAAACGCTCCACGTGTTATGCAATTTTGCGTCCCTGCAAACGGAGCGATGTTTGTCCTGTCATACGTAAGAGGCGGCAATTCGCGCCTATATTTACACCCGTGCGCCGTATTACGCACATGCCAGTGTTACGCCATGGGTTGCGAGAGAACAACGAAATTCCAAGGTTAAATCGTCACAATAAATGACTATCGCGCATAAATTTGTAACCGTCCCTTTTTTGACTTCCCAATTTTCGAACGGCCGTACAAATAAAACGTAAAACATCGACGAATATTCTTCTATTCCGTATGTTGACAAAAAATTGACTAGATGTCAACACAGTTTCTATGTCGATAAGCCGGTAATACCAAATAAATCATTCCATATAGGGGTAATAGTTAATAATTTAAACCCGACTAAATTATATATAAAGTAAGAACTCGACATGAATGTACAGTAATTATATACTTGTTTCTCAAGTATACAAAACTTCTGTAATTCCACCCCGTTAAGCTAATTCTTAAACGATCCAGCTGGCAGTATATAATAACGCGGAATATTGGAAAAATATTTCCATTTTTTTGTATATCAAAGTCCAATAAAACAGGTTACGCGCCATATTAAATATTCAGATAATTATTCCTATCCGTACGTCCACGAATTATTCTTTCTAATATCATATTTGAAGAACGAACCGGCACTGTATAACGAGCATCGCCCTTGGTTTCGGATCGTATGAAATCCAGGATCATACCTGCGTCTCTCCGATCGATTCCTCGAGTCTATTTTTCGCAGAACCAAAAATCAAACCGCCGGATCCGGTGAGATCACAGCCTCCACCGAGGTACGCCAGATGCTCGTGGGCCGGAAAGACAAAGCACTTCGCAAAATCACGCCTCGAAGCGCGGCCGCGGAGAAAAATGTTTAAAGCACGAGCGTAAACATCGAACTGAAGCTGCCAGGCAAGCTGCGCCGCAAGACCACGCTAGGTCCGACCTTAATAAGCTGCTTTCACACCGAACGTCGGCCGGGTAGGAGAACATTAGGGGTACACCGTGGTCCGAGCTGGTAAATACGCTGAAACTATTTTGAAAACACAAATTTGCATACTTATACAAGAACCTTAATGCATTATTATCTGTTATTTCCGATCGAGGAATTTAAAAACATCTATTTTTTATTTGCAATGTAATCTGAGATAAATATATTCTACCGAGGAAATATTTAATCTGATCTTACGAAAACAAAGGACGAACACCATAGTGAACAAATTTTAGCTATATTATGGTATTAGTAGATCGATGCTTTATAGAATTTCGTATTTATAAATATTGCTATGGGAACAACTTTATTTGATGCTTTATATTCGAATGCACTTGTAAGCTGCTAAAAAGGGGGTTTAATATATAATTTCTGCCGATCGATCATAAAAAGCGCAATATCCAGCCCTTATTTTATTCATCGTCTTAACGCAGCTTGCCGTAGTCGGCTAATTATCGGCTGCTATAATTTACAAAAGGGCTATTACACATTTATCGGGGCCGCCGTTCCTTGTAGTATTCCTCGCTCCGTAATTACACGGACCCGAAAATAGCGGGCTCCTCGTCAATATTTTAACATACCCGGTCAACGCTCTCTCGGTGTTGCAAGTCTATTTGAAGCAAATTTCCGCGTAAATCTTTGTTCACTCGCGCGATATCTGCGCTTATTTAAGCACCAAATCACTACGGTGTAACACCTCGCTTGAACATTAAATAACATCGTGTAATTCGAATAACCTCTTCCTCTACAAAAATTCTTATTCCATCTTTAAGATTGGATTCTGAGGCCTATTATTTTAAATACATTATACATTTGATTTATTCCGAACTTTTATCATAAATCCTATTTGTGGAAGATATTCATATGTGTGTTTATCAGGTACTTGTTACGTAGAAAACGGATTTTTGAGTCTCCGTGAGAAACAAGGCTTCGAGATGTAAATTTTCGCGGGTGCAGGAAGGGCGCAGATGCGACCAGTGTGAAAGCAGCTTAAGCCAAATTCCGCACAAAGGCATCCGATGGAAAAGAACCTGCCGGCGACCTGGGGCCCGCATCTTCCAGGCCCGAACCTAATTCATCTCAGGGCCCTGCAGGTCATGCAATCACTTCGGATTTCACGGCTAATGCCGTTCTTCCGAGAATTTCAACGACGATGCATCTGTCACCGACGGCCATCGTTCGCTTCGTTTTCTTTGAAAAAGTCCACCAACTCTTTTTGCACGAACTCTCAATGACCACTTCCCACCGCTTAACATAAGCCGTCGGAGAAGCGGCAGAAATATAAATTATAGCTCTTTCACAAAGGATTTCGTTCTCGACTTAAACGATCATCGGGGCCAAGAACCTTCCGTAAAATTTTACATATACTTCATGCCCAAAGCTTCACGCCATGGCACCGTATAACAATTCCAAATATGTCGTTTAAATATTTCATTAGCCACGAGCATATTCTAGCATCGTTATCCGACGCAGACACATCCTTGTTATAGTATCACGTGCTTCGTCTCGGAAGTTGAAAAGCGATTCTTCAGAAGGTTGACCCGCGATCGGCACGTAGACCAATATCGATTTTCGCGGGGCAGGGCCAAGAGTGCGACGTACAAATTTCTGGGGATGAGTGGTACTCACGTCATCGGTGCAACGGGAAGACGAAGGCACTTTGGCCGAGAGTTCCTTGAGAAAGTCCTCGGCGCTTCCACGGCTTTCGGCGGTGTCACGTGACTCCTTTGCATTATCGGCAAGGCGCGCCGTACTTTCTTGCCCGGCACAATCCCCCCTCTCAGCCCTTCTCAGCTCCTGCTGCTTCTGGAAGAACTCAGGCTCGCTGAAGCACTTCTCGAGGCTCGAGGCTCGCTGCAGGATCGTCGGAGAATTCGGCGTCGACCTCGAGGATTCGAGCTCGGCCCTCAGGAGACCGTCGGTGCTCTTCTTGCATATCCGCGGCGGATCTTGGTCCCGGAAGGTCCTCCTTTGGCTCTTGGATATTTCGCACATCGTCTCGGTGCAGCGCCTGTTCAAGACGACGCGGAATTCATCGCGTCGGGATCGCAAATACCGAAACTGGGTTTCACGTTTGGTTCATTCCGTAGGTAAATCTGAAAGCAGGAGCGTGATCGATTAGCGCTTGATCTAGAGACCTTTTGTCGGATGATGTTATAACCTCGAAAGGTGTGTGATTTTTTAGTTCTTTTTGCGAGGAAAATCAAATTTCCTTGTGCAGATTAGTCGTGTTGAAAATCACGTTGTGCGTGGATGATTGGACGGCGTTTTTTGTTTGAGACACGTAATGAGGGGGTTTTTATTTAAAAATATATGATATTGTTACATGGAGAAAAAATGGTTTTAGTATAATACATCTCACGTTATGTACGTATATAGTGAAGAAAGTCGATACGAGTTGACCAAAATTTATTTGTACAAATCTTACACTTTATTTCCCTTATACGATGGCTTTGAAAGGAGATTCCTGTATTGGACTCCATGGCTCGTTAATAGTAATGTTAATTCCACACAAACCGCGAGAAGCATTAGAAGTCCGAAGGCGAGAATTGTACGCGGATATTCGAGTTATGGATATATCAAATATCAGGTAGAACACTCCGAAACCCTTATTCCTAGGAGCTTAGGACGGAAAGCTAAGTACCTCTAATACGAAAAAAGGGGTAGGGAGAGAGGCAATTATTCCTACTATTTCGTCGCTTTATTTTTCTCGAACCTCGTACGTACAGTTTCGTGGGAGATCAGTACCTCGTCGAAAATGTCCCCTTGCTCGCGCTGGTGGCGAGAGAGACCTTTTTTATTTCGCGACACTTCCGCAACGTGCACAGACAGAACCGCGACTATCCTGGCAAGGGATGCCGAATGCCCCATGCGTCATAGGGAAGGACATCTGTTGCCCTTTTCCCTCGACCCCGCCAGCTCGGTCCGTCCTTCTTCCACGATCGTTCTATTCACTCTGATGCGCGTACCTCTCGCTCCCACGTGACCTGTCCCCTCGACCATCGAGGGAAAGAGAGAGATAGACCGAGAGATGGATAAAAAGAGAACGAGAGGGAGAAAGAGAGGTAGGCAGAGCGAAAGAGAGGGAAATAGGTGGATAGAGAGGGAGAGAAGGAGAGGAAGAAAGAAAAAAAACAGATCGTGACCACAGCGCAAGGGCTCGTTAGGTTATACCAGCCGCTTTACGATGGCGGGACACAACGTCTGGAAATCGGCTATAGCTAAAATGCTCATGCGTGAATCGATTTCTCGGCCCGCTGGCGAAGGAGACATTCTTAAGGGCCTCCGCAAGATGGCGAGGGAATACTTACTTTCCACTTTAAAGCGGACATGCGCCCTTTAACGCTAGAACCACCGAACCTGTGACAATGATGCCGATGCCTTAAAAAATTGCTCACCTTTGTGTCGGTGCATTTTCTGAGATATTATATGACTTTAGTTTCTTTACCCTTCCATGTCTATTTTTAAGATCGATGAAAGTGTGAATGGTTTTTAACGAAGCAAAAAACGTAGCAAAATACATTCTCGCGTTTGGACATGTCACTGTTGTTTTGGATTGTCTGGAATTTAAGGGGTATTATAGTGATGCCGAGAATTGAGGAAGCACTTGATCTTCCATGCGCGGAAGTTAATGCGATTTTGGTAGCTTGTTTGCGTTTGACGTGTCCGTTGATCAAATAGACCGATATTACGGTAGAATGGATCTACACGAATTTAAGAAACCCGAATGTGAAAAATAAGGATCAAAGTATTAGCATACGCGCTTGACATACACTCTTGTTAGGTAACATATCGAACATTGTCTTTTACCACAATAAAGAATAAATGTTAAATACGATATTATTTATCTAAACTGATGGTATTATATGTACATACAAAGTTGCGTGTAGATGCACTTTTATTAAGAGATATAAATTTCACTCTCTCCTGAATTATTCGTAACATAACGACTTTTAATTTTACCGTTCGGTGAGTGAAGATGCACGTTGATTTCACTTCGTTCTCAGGATCGTGCGATGAGCAGAGATCGATGTAAATGATTTTCAAAACTTGAATCCACCGATTTACTGACCCTCTAGCGCCATCGGGCGTCTGCATTTGCGAATGATTCAATGCACGAGATCTCGACTTATCGGAGCTCTTATGACCCGAACGATATCGTAATAACCGGTCGAGCTCGGTCTTCGCTGCCGTGGTCCCCGTTCTTTTTCGACCCCCTCTATATCGAAAACCAAGGTATATCAGAAAAGTTATAATGCAAGCCAGCTTTTGGAACCTAGTGACCACGTCCATCAGGGTAAGTCAAAATAAAAGCTCAACGGTAATGAACTGCTCGCAAGCTGGTCGGGACTATTCCTTTTCGAAACTCTTTCGTAACATTTTTTGAAGGACAAACCCCTTATCCACACGATTTTTCAAAATTTACCACAGTATTTCCCATTACGTCATCCTGCCGTTTAAAAAAAATTTCATGAGAGCTTGCAAGTAATTTTGTAGAAACGTGTGGGATTGTAGTATTCTCTAAAATATAGTGTGTTTCCTGTACGTTGGTTATGTCATACATGGTTAATTTCAGACAGTCTACCTCGTGCCTTACCGGAAAATAAGTAATAAGCTTATCATCTGAATGATGGTATTGCCATCATTGCACGGGGTCTAAATTTATTTTGCTTTTTCCAGCCAACATGCGTCAAGCGTGTGGTTCCTGGGTTGACAGCTGCCCAACAGCGCAGATATGCCAGCACACTAGAAGCGGACCTAGTCGTCGTAGGGGCAGGTCCAGGTGGTTATGTTGCAGCGATCAAGGCTGCACAATTAGGCATGAAGACTGTCTGCGTTGAAAAGGGTCCTACGCTTGGTGGCACTTGTCTCAACGTTGGTTGCATTCCATCAAAATCCCTTTTAAATAACTCTCATTACTATCACATGGCACATAGTGGAGATTTACAGAGCCGTGGAGTTGTCGGTGAGTTTGTTTTATATAAATTTAAAATACTGCTGCCTTCCTTATCGATGTTTTATCGATATAAATTTTCACTTGCTAATGCACACTGGTTTCCGTTACAGTTCAAAACGTTCAGCTTGATCTCAATAAGCTCATGGAGCAAAAATCGAATGTAGTAAAAGCTTTAACTGGTGGAATAGCAGGTTTGTTTAAGAAAAATAAAGTGGAGTGGGTGAAAGGACATGGAAAAATTACCAGCCCAAATCAAGTGACTGCCCTCAAACCCGATGGATCTGTGGAATCTACGATCAATACTAAAAATATTTTGATCGCGACAGGCAGTGAAGTCACGCCATTTCCTGGAATTGAAATTGATGAACAACAAATTGTCTCTTCCACCGGCGCATTGTCCTTAAGCCAGGTGCCTAAGAGACTCATAGTGATCGGTGCAGGAGTAATTGGATTGGAATTAGGCTCGGTGTGGCAAAGGTTTTTTCACAATATACTTATATTATTTCAAATCACAGTTTGTTCGAATATGGAATTTTATTTTATCCGTATTTGTGCAGGTTGGGCTCCCAGGTGACCGCAGTTGAATTCCTAGGTTCCATCGGCGGAGTAGGTATAGATGGTGAAGTTAGCAAAACACTACAGAAAATCCTATCCAAACAAGGCGTAGGATTCAAGCTAGGAACTAAAGTAATGTCTGCCAAAAAAACCGGTAGTGAAATCGTTGTTTCCGTGGAAGATGCGAAAGATCCTAGCAAAAAGGAAGATATACCTTGCGACGTTCTGTTGGTCTGTGTGGGCCGAAGGCCATATACTAGCAATTTAGGTCTCGAAGACATGGGTATCGAGAGGGATGAGAAAGGAAGGATACCCGTAAATAATAGGTTCCAAACAGTAGTGCCCACGTAAGTCGAGCCTCTGTAGTCGGATATTTATTTCCATAGTACCATGAAAGTACAAAAAAACAATAATCTGCGTAGAATTTATGCCATTGGAGACTGTATTCACGGACCCATGTTAGCTCACAAAGCAGAAGACGAGGGTATCATTACGGTTGAGGGCATAGCTGGAGGTTATCCATTTTCCTACGACTCACAATTTCACTTTAAATATCTGCATTCGACGGATGTCTAAAAAATTATATTTCTGTATTCAGGCGCAGTTCATATCGACTACAACTGCGTACCCAGCGTAATATATACCCATCCCGAGGTTGGTTGGGTAGGAAAGACCGAGGAGGATTTGAAGAAAGAGGGCATCGATTACAAAGTCGGCAAATTCCCCTTCATGGCTAACTCCAGAGCGAAAACAAATTTGGAAACGGAAGGTTTCGCAAAGGTCTTGGCCGATAATACCACGGATAAGATCTTGGGTGTGCACATGATCGGACCAGCTGCCGGTGAGCTGATAAACGAAGCTGTCCTAGCGATGGAATATGGAGCCAGCGCGGAAGATGTCGCAAGAGTGTGTCACGCACATCCAGTAAGTGATCGACATCGAAATGCTCGGTTGTAAGCAATAATTCCTCGCATCTCACGATGATGACATTTTTTCAGACATGCGCCGAGGCTCTCAGGGAAGCACACTTGGCTGCCTACTTCGGAAAACCCATTAACTTCTAAGTACATTGAAAGTACCACACAAGCATTGCGCGTCACCGTAGCTTCGATCTAGTCTACGTAACGTCACATTACGCCGAATGTAACGCGTACGTCTCATCATCGCTTACCTACCTAAAGCGTAACAGTTGTAAATAAAAATTTAAAACATTTGCCAGGGTAACGCTCGTTTTATATTAGATTTACCTCTATTTCATGATTGTATTTATTACGAATAAATCGATAAGCCGTATATATTCTGTTCGACTTGCATGTTCAATTTTATGAGGTACCGAGAATTCGTCGTGAACGTGTATCTATGTATTTCTACCTTTAATTCATCTGCAATCATCCTTTCATCGGAATTCGACATGCGGTATTAAATTCGGCGCTCGATCCTGTATTTACTCAAGTGCTAAATTTAGATGTTTCCTAAGTGCGAAAAAGCTATTATCGTCACGCTCTTCTCGTTATCAAGAAGTCGTGCCTTCGACCAGAAATAATACACGACTTTCTTAGTCAAAATTCCTTTGATTACCTTAAAGCGCCTTAACGAGTGCCCGGTCGGTGCTTAACTGCGAACTTTCAAACGTAGTGTATCTTACGACGAACAGATGGCTAGCCAGGTTCGTAGCTATCGCACGTCCCTCCCCGATCATGCGAAAGCAACACACTTTTCTCCCTCATTATTTCATTCGCACACCTATTAAAGCAAGTTCCTATCACATTTATTATCTGAAAAAATGTGATAGTTCTTGAAAATAATGCACACAACCTTCCATTAAAATATTCACTATTCTTTGCATAAGAAATAAACATCTAATCGAAGAGCAATCTTGCCAGAGAAAATTTTAGTATTCCAAAGAACAAAAAGGATGGCCCAACGTAAGATGATACGCGACACGAAGAAGAAAACACGGCTTATAGCAGAGCTGTAATTCGAAGATTGACCAGCAAATCGATCCTCTCGCCATACGCACGGCCCTGGACCCCACGTGACCAACGTGACGGTGGCGACGTTGCCGGCAATCGGCCACGGCAACGTTGCTCGGCCGCAGAGAGCCGTGAGGGTGGCACTTGTGCGGCAAACACACCCAATGTTTGTGTTTTTGAATTTTTCGTGATACTACGAGTGGTCCGTGCCCGGCTTGGCGGGGCATGTAGCGCCGTACGCCGAGGCGCTCGAGATGTGGACGACGACGAAAACAACTAAATACGGCGTCGGTGAGTTTTCGCACGCGCTCAGCCCGATTCTGCCGCCGCATCGACCCCGCGGACCTGTCAAACCGCGGTCCCGAGTTCTCCTAATATTTCCATCCTCCGAATTTCCCGGCCGTTCGAAAAAACGCGCTCGTAACAGGGACTTGGGATTCCCACGAAAATCTGTTCTCTCATTTCGCAGCTCGTGACCCGTTAATCTTAGCGCTGGACGTGGTGTAACCACGGCGAAATAGCTCCGTGCACGATGTCGCGTGCGCGTGTGCGTATGCCGCTACTCCCGGTAGCGTGTGCGTGCCCCTGCGTGAGCTCCATTCATGCATTGATCGTGTACGAGTAGTAAGCGCCGCGTTTGATAAGGCGAACAACCCCGGGCCAAGTAGCCGTCACCACTCGATTTTACGCAGTGGAGTACGAGCTGACGAAAAGCTGCTCGAAATTCGCGGGCCCCCGTCAGAAATTTCGCCCTCCCCCTCCGCGACTTCTCGAGACACGCACTCCGATTTGGACCTTAAAGCGTTCCACTTTTCGCCTCGGTTTCGAGGAACGAATTCGAGTCTCGTGAGCGCTGATTAAACGGTAAATTCTCGATACCGGAATTATCTCTTTATCGTCCTGCAATCAGCTGATACTCCAGACTGAAAGGCAGTTATATCGGAGCGTCATTAAGATTCCACTCGTCGGTCGAGTGCGGCTTACGCACATCGGCGAAGTCGCTTATGGAACGACAGTATTACAAAGGGACAATAACGATTTTTGTACCGCCTAATGTCTCGAGGAAGAGACGTGGGAGGAACGTATGTCGGAATAATAGTAGCTTTGGGAGATTTTCCCAATTCGTTTTATCGATTCGATTTAACCGCCGACTTTAGTGACGAACGTTCGAACGAGGACTTGCACATTATTCGATGGCAGCCTTGGAGTTGAAGTTTATCCGCCTTTGAACATTGAAATGGTACCGAGAATTAACAATGCTTAGCACTGATTAAGCACGTCGAGTGTACGTCTCTGTCTAAAGTTTGCACAGAGCAAAAAGCACATCGCGAGATGCACCAACCTTCGACGGGATCAGAACCAATTTACGTCCTCATCCCAGTACCGCGTACTTTTCTCGGTAAACGTCGATGTTGTATCGCCCGCTTTTGCATCAAGGCTTTATTCCCTTCTTTGAAATTCCACGAATATATGAATGGCTTTAATAGTTTTCAGGATACTCTGTCGTTGCTCTCAACGTACAGACCTTTCAATCTTTCAACCAGAGTCGTGTATCTAAAATCCGCATAATTGCGCCCGCCATGATTAACGACTGGAAATCGCGTAGCTGGGTGAAAAATACATCGCGTCACGAAGTACACTTAACGTACGAAGTCGAAAATCTTTCTACACGGTTCTAGTTTCAAAGTCTAAAAAGGAAGCCGGTGTTCAGTATCATTACGAGTTATAATTCCCATCCTCGGATTTTCGCATAATCGCTTAGATCGCATTGCATAAGATCAAGCCATGATGCGCGTGTAAAAAGTAGCGTGTCGATAGGCCTGTTCGGATGCCAGAGCCATATATCCGCGCCACGATTAAAGCACAATCTTTCAATCTAGCAATCTACGACTTTATCCCTGCGGTCATGCCCCCGCGGTTTGTTTCTTTTCAATTCCAATTGTAAATACAGAACTGCTACGTACAATAATAAAAAGGGAGATACATCTCGCCGGCTTCTGACTTTGATGTCTGCCCATAATCGAAGCACCACTTTGTCGTCGAGAATCGCGTGTTTTTTTTCCTCCCCCTCCCTTAAAACCGATCGCGGCGAAAGTATCGTGCATTTCACGCGCGGTGAAAATATTCCTCGTGGAAGAGATTTTTCCCGAGGAATTTGCCGTCGGAGCGATAATCGTTTGCAGGTGGTATGCGTAATAGTAACGTAAATACATCGACAGTTTATAGCAGGAGACCACGTCAGCTAAACTCGGGCGTCGCGCTATTTTGCCCAAGTTTTTCCGCTGGCGGATTCATTGTCGTTTCCTGGATTACTCGCCGCGCAATTATCTCCAGTATTTTTCGTAGGCAGCATTTTAGAAGAGTGCTCCGGTTACTTACCTCGACATCACCGGCGAACGATCAGAATTGCACATAGAAGAAGGGATAATGGCACGAATAAAGTGTACTGCTCATACATTGTCTTATGATTTCTTTGAAGCATGCTCGAGTCATATATATATGACTAAAACTTTTGTTGGTCTTTGCCCGAGTAAGAGCAAATGAACGACGAAAATGATCCTTTATTACATTTCGTCTATCCTACTGAGGACCTTTTCAAATACAAAACAATCCAGCAGAACAAATAATATATAAGCAATTATATTGAAGTAAAACAACGTCAGGTAGCAAGTAACTTATTTCTAAGAACTGTGTTATCATATTTACTATAAGCCAAGAGTGATTTAGTTTAATCGTCTCCTACGATATTCGCATTAATATACAAAATGTAAATTACGATAAAAGTATGTACTGTAAGGATTTCTTACATCCGATCGGTCGTCTTATTCGGATGATTTGACGTAGGAAACGCGGCATAATGTAAATCTCATTGTATACAAAGACGCATCATTTCACCGGCGGTGATAGGATTCTTAAATATTTCAAGTGCAATGTGGTCTGCGATAATCATTTGGTGATGATTAATGTCCCAGTGAGTCAGGGGAAAAAGTGTTTCTTATCTAAGAGTGCTCGTAGATTGTCACATATCGGGATGTGCGCATCTCTCGAATACAGTGGGCTTTGCTTTAATTTTTCGTAACCGTTAATATACATATTTTTTAATTCTAATCCAAGGTACAGAAGAGCGTGTCCGTCCGATGTTCGTACTTTCTAGTGGACGAGCAACATTCTCTTATACGCGCAGCATTGTCTTTTTGAATTATGCAATATTATATCTCGACTACCTTGCAGTTGCATCCGTCACCTTTGTCTCTGTCAGGAATTTTACAGGTGACATTTTCTTCTGCGGTTTATCCGCCACGCTTATGTCCGCTCATAATTCATACAACGTGCGCCTCGAAGAAGCATCCGTGCTCTTGACATTTTATATAAGAACGTAAAACCATTTTCGCCCTGAGAAATGCCCGGGGTCCTTTCGACTATTTTTCTTGTCCAGATTATCGTCCCATAGTCGTATTTCTCTTGCGTCACGCGCGCAATGCAATGGTGGAATCCATTATCAGATTTTGTACAGAACATATTTCTCCTCGCCTCCAATTATCTCGGATTTCGGTGCTACACTTTTATTTTGCATTCGGATCGATAACCTTTCATTTACAGTTTTCCAATTCATTGACGCTTTAGTCTGGATTTATTGGGCTTTTAATTGCAATAAACGTTCCGATTCATGTTTATTTATTTCTACATTCATTTATGATACGTGAAATTGAATACACACGAGTATCGGGGTACGTTTACAAATGATTTCCTATCCTTTACCTTTATTACATTATTCCGATTCCTGTGATAGATGTAACGCGGCACAATTTGTTGCTGACACATTCTCGTATAAATGATAAAATGGTATAATTATAATTCGAATACTTGATTTATTTATTCGTAGGCTCTTCCATACGTTTAGATTGTTATCGCAATATTCCATATATACTTCCTCTTCGAACATCGTTGAATATTCGCACTAGATGTATTTACATGAAATATCAAATCTTTTCCAAGAAATTACAGAAAAAGCATTTGATCCTTTATCATATTAATTCCAGCATTATACGCGAACGACATCGATTTCTTTAACCCAAGATCAATCGCACGTATAAATTTTTCATTTCCAATAATCCCAACCAAACAATGTATACCTTTTTAAAAACCTAAAAAATACATATGATTAAAAAAAAAAACAGAGCATAAACTACCTTAAAGCTTTCTTCATATTTATCAAAGAATAACCGTGCTACACATTTCATGAGCAGCGCACAAATGTAATATTTATCGACCCTTTAAACCAGCCAACGATCCATCCGGGGTTAAACGCGGAATTCTCAACTCGATAAATTTCAACGTGAAACCGCCAGAGGACGAGAGGCGCTGTCGTGGTCCTGGGCTACGAGGAAAATTCTAAATCCATCCCCCGTGGCGTTCCAGGAAAATTCATTTTCCCAGCAGCACCGAGTGGCTTTCGATCGACGGCAGGACGGACTATGATTTCAGATGTCATTGTTTACGTCTCCCCGGTTCATCCCCGGCTTTGTGCGCCCCGGCACCCTAAAGGCATTAGGGAGCCTCCCGTCGTTAAAAGCCCTCTCGGGCTCGACACGTGTGAATCCGTCACGTCGCACACGCGAAAGAAACGGGGGAGAAAAAATGGGGGAGAAAGAGAGAGAGGCGCAAGGAGGGAGTATTTGTTGTAGCGCCAAGCCCGGGATCGTAACGTTATAACGACGTAAACAATGTTCGTTGAAAGCGTTTGGAACATTCGAGGAAGCTTTCCTGGATATTGTATCGCAGTGCTATCCATTTTTCTCCCACTCGAATAGTTCGGGAGAGATGTACCTTTTTTTTTTCTTTCTTTTTTTTCTTCTAGACGGCTCGACGATAAACTATCCCTGCTTTCCGAGAAATCCGTAATTAGCTCGCAAACGAGGCTCCGGCCGATCTTCAGGGATTTTTCTTTCAACGAGTTTTTCACGCGGTATCGCGATCTTTATAACTCGGCCGCTCAACCGCGGGTGCTTTCTTTCTCGTTAAGGCGGCCAAAGCATCTCCGCTCCGAGGCTCTTTTCGTTTTCCTCCCGACCCGTATTTCCTTTTCACGGATCTTACTCCTATTCCACGCGGAGGCATAAAGATATTATGCGAATAGGAAGAAAATCCAAGCTGCCAGCCAAGTGTGATTTGATGGGAGTATAAAAGCAACGTATAAACCACGATATAAGCTCGAAGCTCGAGGTTAGAGGCAAAAAGGAGAGCTCGATGGGAAAAAATTAAAGCAAGCTCTGCACATGCGAGGGGGGGAGAGAGAAAGAGCGATAAGGCGCCGAGAAGTGGTGTACTTCTGCGTCTGGCGCGAAGAGATCAAGGGTGCCTCCATAGCGAATGTTTTATACAGGAGAAAGGGAGTTATCGATTTAATTCCCCGGGAAAAACCCACGGGGGAAACCTCCGAGGGCTCTCGCCATGAACGTTCCGCGAATCGTCCTTGTCCACCTTTGTCAGCAGGGAGAATAAAAAATCTTCCAAACTCTATCCGCTCCTGCCGGACGCAATCGATGAGAAATTCCTCTGTCTCATCGTCCTTTCGAGGCTCTCGCGCGAAAATAAACGATTGTTTACGTTGAAAAAAGGGACTGACCTGATTTCGAGAAACTGGATGAAAAGGCGTATCGAAAGAATATCGCTTAGCAGAAACACAGCGAAATCATGCCGCAATATGTACGATATTACATTACACAATTAACTGGCGTAGCAGCTGCTGAAACGTCGGTTAGTATCGGATGCGTAATGCGATATCGTTCAATGGGTATATCGTGAATATCCCTGAATATCGGAAAATATATCGAATAAACAGAAGAGTATTCCGCTCGCACCGATGAAATTTCATTTGTACGAATCGAGGCGTGGATTGCCCGGTGAATAAATCAAATCTACGTATCTTTGCATCACGAGCACCGTGTGGGCTTAAATGTGGGCTTTCCTTTCACCGCGCCCGTGGAAAAATCCAAACTGGCATTGGAGCTTCCGATTTTTCACCGTCGGCCCTGGCGATACCACGCGCACGCCTCGCAGCGATTAGTGCGAGAAAGGAGGATCGATGGAAATGCCGTAAATCATCGATACGCCACGCTACAACCTCGCGATTAATTCCCTTCCCATTCCGTCTAACGCTTATTCGCCGCTGATTTATCCTCGCAATCGTTCTCGCGAAATGAGTTTAGCCGGGGATACGAGGAAGGACTCGCAGCTCGCCCCGTTACGGGGAATAAATCTGGGCGATCGGGAAAACTTACGGCGCGAATAACCTTAGGAAGTTCGCCGCTGGGACGCTCGAAAGTCGTGCTTGGAAAAAAAGGGCGGAAGTTCCGCGGAGACGGCACTCGCCGTTACGAGAAATTCTGGCCTGCTCGTGTCCTACGCACATTGCTCGTAGAAGCACGCCCGTGGGCGTGCAAACGTTACACGCATTCTGCATAATGCGCGGGTGTTGCTGCGCGCGTTACACGAGCGGTCACTCACACTGGTGCATTCGTACGGAGGCAGAGATGGAGAGGAGGGGGGGGGGGGGGGGGATAGAGAGATGGATAGATGGAGATGGACGGATACAATAGACGAATAGAGATGGAGGGAGAGTGAGTGAGAGAAGGACGAATGTACGGATAGAGATACATAGAGATAATAGATGGACGGAGATAGAGAGAGTGCGAGAAAGAGAGATGGACGTGTGCGTCGGTATACGTATATGTATGTACATGTACACACAGCTCATTGAGATGCGTTTCGCGTCCGTTTCTCTGCCGGCAGGACCGGAAGCTGGCTCGTCATATGTGCATCGTCACGCGTATCCGGTGCCCCGGAGTTCGTTTATCGGGGCCTGAGAATTCCAGGAAAGGACATGTACCCATTCGTACGGGCCGTATCGATCCCCTTAACCCTTAACTTGATTAAGCCCAAGGCTGAGTTCCTACGGTGGGCGCCCGTCGAAATACAGGGATTCGGCTTTCCATACATCAGGAACGGCTTCACCGAATTGGAAGAGCCTCGATTACGCGAATTATTTTACCTTTAGCCCCTCCTTTTCACCCTTTGATCGCTATCGGGGATTGTTGGGATTAATCGCGCGAATTGAAGGATGGTTTATACGTATTTTGCACGGTAAGAAATTATCCGGATTTCTTCTGAGGGATTTATTAAAATTTCGATAATGTATCTGAGGGTAAAGACGTATATTTGTTTTTGTTATAATCTGGAGCCCGGATTATACGAATCATTTTACCTTTCATCCCCCTTTTCCACTGTTTCATCACTATCGGGGATTGTTGCGATTAATCGCACGAATTGAAAGATGGTTTATATGCATTTTGCACATTAAGAAACCATCCGGATTCCTTCTTAGGGATTTAAAAAAATTTCAATAATGTTTCTGAGGGCAAAGACGTATACTTGTTTTTAAGACAACTTGCGTGAATTATATTGGTCATTAAGGAGCAGTTAATTCTCGGACCTTTAATAACTCCTAAATTCTCCATCTGGTTTTATTGGAATAAGAATTTCAGTGGACAGAACGACATTCTGTGTGAGCACGTCTGGCTACTAGGCTCAGATAATTAAGGTTATTAAATTGTAAGAATTAAATGAAATCGAGAATCATAAATATAAGGTGGTGAATTAAGCCATATCTTCGAAAAAATATACTTGTTCTTGTTAGAATCTATCAATTCGCCGAATGCTTGATCGGTGTTTAAAGCTATTTGAATTACCTTGCCCTTTTCGAAAAGAATTCTCTTCTTCTTGCAGCTGTATACAACTGGCGGGGAGATACGCGATATGGGCTTCCCTTGGAGATTGGAGAAACGGTGCAAATTTTGGAGGAATGTGCAGGTACATGAATAGATATCATTTAAAAAACCATCGGTTTGTTTTTTTCACGTACAACCCGGATATATACAGCTTGAACCAGTTTGCTTTTGCACTACTCGCACAAGATGAGAATAGACTTTCATCCCACCATATACTTATTCAATCCAGTGTCACACGAACTGGACAAACTTTTACACGACGGGCGGACAAAGATTAGACTGACCGTGCTCTCCGATTTCAGGATGGTACCGAGGATTTTCGACAAAGAATCGGTCGGTGAAAGGGATCTTCCCTAGTTCCTACATACACCTGAAACCTTGTAAAATCGACAATGAGGGCCTCTTTGAGTCCGTCATACCTTTGGAGGATCCGGTGGTACGAGAAGTCACCCTCGTCCTCCGGGAATGGGGTGGTATTTGGAAGAGGCTGTACGTGGTGAGTAGAGCCTCGCATTCCTCGACGGTGTGCCTTCCGCCTGGCTGCGCCATTTTCTTCCGACGGCAGAAGGATTTCCATCGTTTTACCATTGAAGCCGTGGTACCTTCTTATCGTTAAAAATGCATACAAATTCGACGAAGGATCCTTGCCCGCCAGATCCTCCCGACGTCTCGGGCGACAGCTGCCAATTCAATATCCCGACGCGCAGAATGATTTCCAGCCCCGCAATCCTAGTATTCGCGGAGGACACATCGATTTTAGTTTTCACCCAAGCAAAGCTCGTTGCCGCGAAATATTGCCCGCGCAACCTTCCAAAGCGGCCTGTTAGGCGCGACTTGTAAAACTCCGCGAGCTTTTCTTCCGTAAAGCCATTTCGTCCAATGGGATTTTTTTTATGGTCGCCTCCGAAGGGAGGTTTTAATCAAAAGTTATTCGAGACCCCGCCGAGGAGAGGCACGATTACGATTAAAAAGATCCGTTTAATCGGGCTACCTTTATTGCTCCACAGGAGCGGGAGAACTATAAGTTCAATACGCTGCGCAAAGTGATGCGGGAACTGCTGGAATGGCGGCGACAACTCTTGGCCGGCACCCTCACCACCGACCAAACGCGGGAGCTGAAGCTGCGGATTATCAATAAAGTGGACTGGGGAAATCGGTAAGTCGGCAACTGAAATGAATTTTCGTTGGGGCGATAGCGGCCGCGCCGATATCGGGAAAGCCTTTCGGCCATTCCTAGGGATTTATGTATATACATATATATGTACATATATTCAACGAAGTTTATTGAACGTTAGATCACGGCCTTTACGTCGGCTATCGATCGTGTGCGAGCCAATTTTACTCGACAAATGGCACAACAACGATTACAATTGCTCCCATCGTTTGCACGATACGAATAACAGGCGGTGGATGGTCGTAGGAAGTATGTCGTTTATTCTACCCTTTTCTCCCGTTTCTGCCCTATCGCTCTGGGATAACTCCTAACTTTGCGCATGGCCGGCAGTCTTCCTTTCAACCTCGGGCACGATTCTTACGAGTGAGCATTATACCGTCTCTCTAAACTCTTATCGCTTACGAATTTAATATCCTACAAAGAAGAAGGCACATTGTAAACAACTATTACAGCTATTTGATCTGTCTCGTTACTTTTAAACGTCTATCTTAAGGTATCACTCGAAACGCGACTAATAATATAATATTAATAATAATAATAATAATAATAATAATCTATTAGATTGTACGTACTACGAGAATAAAAGATCATAGCGTAATTATTGTCGTTACATACTTATCGGCAGCTTTTTCTATCTCCGCGGGCAATGCGGGAAGACACGGGTTCGTGGAGAAACGTACGTGAGCATCGGACAGTTTTACATTACGAACAAGAAACATATACTGTAGAGTGATTATGCTTAATTCGAGAGACAAGTCGCTTAGGTGGCACAGAACTGGCGAAGCAGCGTCGAACAACATCGTTAGTCGAGCATCGTAGAGTCTCTTTTAATCCGGCCTGCTTGTTAACGCGGTTGATCATCGTGCAAAAAAGAAGCGACATAAAGGAAACACGGACGTTGGTTCGAAATTAGGGAAGTAGAAGCACCGAAGTTTCTCAGACTATTTTGGTTTGCGATAATATCTCGTTAACGAAGAACATTCCATCTTGGGAGAACTTAGTTAATGGCCCAATGAAGTTCGTGAGGGAAATGACGCTTGACGTAATTCTCGATTAAGACTCAGCGATACACGCTAACGTCCTATTTCGTCCGACGCATTTACGCGCTACGTGACGCACTATCGTGACACGACGCACGCCGTGACCGGTCTCGGATAAACCACCTGCTTAAACATTGCACCAATCACACGTAATTACTTCTAAGGGAAAAAAAAAAGAAACCAAACGTTGGACAAAGTCCCTTTGCCTATTAGAGCTACGGTAGGCACATGGAGGCATAGACCAATGCACGATACTTCCGCGTCGAATGTCTCATTCTACCTTGTCCCCTTACTCATCGTGCAATTCGCGAAACAACTATCATATTCCATCTTATACCTCTTACTTCGACTTACATCCCACTATTCAATCCTCGCGAGTCCTTTGCTAATTTCACGCGGAGCTGTAATCTCATCCAATTCTCTTAAATTATGCGTTACCATTTGAGACTCCACTTTCGAAACAGAATATTCGAGTCTTCCTGTTATATTGATAGAACGATATGAGTCTGAATTATGGAGGATAAGCGAATTTATCTGATGGACGTTCGAGTAAATTTCTTCCCCGCGAAACCCTAACGTTTGTACAAGGATATGCGAATTTTTATACTATTGAGCTTCCCCTTACCGATATATGGATCATGCGTTTTTCCCCGCTCTACCCTATCCGCTCACTTTCGAGGGCGAGATATGTTTAATACTTAAGTGCTTCATCGCTCCTAGAGACCGACGATGGGATACAGGATTTGATATCGCCGGGGGTGAAACGTTTCGCCGCGTACGAATCGGTTGCAGTGGGCAACCATCGCGTCCGGCATAGCTGCAAATCGTTGCTTGGCGTACAGTAATATTGCCGCGTCCCTTTTAATAACATAAGCAATACGCGAAGCATCAATCGAGCGCCGCACATTGGCGCAATTCTACCTTCTAATACGCTCATCCGGCGCACCTAAAGCAACGCAGGGGGAGGGAATGCGATACATGTTTTATGAATAGGAATCAAGAAACACCATCAATGCGAGTCTCTGTACATGGTGGTAGCCTCTCACGTCGAACCAGCATTTCCACAAACGGCGCGACCTAACCGATCTCCTGCATCGATCGCTCGTGGATCGCTTTCTAAATCGCAACGACAACGTGACGAAAAACTTTGCGGTCCTTCCTCGACGCAAGCCCCGAGGAATTCTCCACTATAGACCACGACGCGAACCACGAAATTTTTCTCGATTACCTCTCCTCGACTCGCCCATCGAGCGAATCGCCCGACCGTACTGCCTGGAAATTTTGGCCGAGCGTGATCCGATAGCGGCCGACGGCCACGCGTGTAAACGTTATATCGACCCGGGAGCATCGCGCGTTATCATCTACATTACATATTCGGTTCAATAATCTAATGTCGGTTTGCACTATCAACGGCACACTGTGCGAGCGACCTTATCGTTTCCAGATTAGGCGATGTGACCGGCAAACAAACGTGCATCGATTCGTAACAGGAGAGGCAGGGGCGGCAAGGACTAGTCTTGGTTTCGGTCGATTCTCGGTTCTACCTACGCGTCTGACCTACCGGCGAATACACGCTGTATCATGGACGCTTAGTTATGATGGGATATATATGTGTACATACACATACACGTACATACATACATACGTATATATATATACACGCCTATACATATATACATACATGCATATATATATATATATACACTCTTTAATTTTTTTAATGTATATATAAACACTCCTAAGCTGCTTACTCGTGACACTATTAAAACAACATGCGTGTTTTATATTCTTCATTAAACGAGTATTTTTAATTCTTACACATTTCCTAATAATTCATATTCGAATTCTCCATCTCGTTTTGATGGAGCTAGAAATTCGGTCGTCAGAATGAGAAAAAAATATATCACCGGTTATTTTAATTTATAACCTTTATAATTATAAAGACCACGCAACCAGTGGTGAAGGGCGGCACCTTTGAAGCCTCCGCACACCAAATGGCGAATATGGGAGATTTGCATGAAATACTCTCACGGGTCGCTATAACTAATTCTTGAAAATAACTTTTGTGACAGTTCATTCTAAAAAAATACGATACAAATTTTAATTTCTCCTGTATACGGAGTATTTAATCCATACAATACAAGGTATTCACGAAAAATACCATTGTTTAACACCAATATAAAAGTAGCAAGCGTCACTTTAACCTCTAGAATAAGCGGTTAAAAAACGACTGCACGTCGCCTGGAAATTCTCGAAGATAACCTCGCAACAGTTAATTTGAAAAAAAATCCCTAATAAATTCAAACAACAAATACAGAATATTTAATTCATATAAAACAAGTTATTCGCAAAAAGTACTCTTGTTTAACTCTATCATAAAAGCAACAAGCTTCACTCTAACCCCCAAAATTAGCGGTTAAAAAACGACTGCACGTCGCCTGTAAATTCTCCAAAAAAACTCCCCAACAGTCAATCCTAAAAAAATCCCCTCCAAATTCAAATAGCAATTTGTCTTGCGTACAGAGTATTTTATTCACGCAAAACAAGGTTCGCAACAAATTCTCGAAAAGTTAGATTATCATCCTGCAAACCATTCTAAAGGTATAAAGAAACCAGCATGTCGCGCACAGTACAGACTTCATGCGAACGTCCTCCACTTTTGCAGATTCGCCTACGTGCCGACATTTCTTTCCGTGGCTCCTTGTTCCCCGCCTCCGCCCCCCGATCAATTCTTCCCTCCCCCCGAAGGAGCATCGGTATTCCCTGCCACGAGGCGCCGTGAATATCGGGAGTCCGGAGTTTCGTGGAAAATTTAGCGAGCGCCGCTTTCCCGTCTTATCAATCGTGCTGCGAATTCCTACGTTTCGTAATCGCGCACCGCTTTTCCCGTCCCGAGGGCCAATTCCTCCGCGGTGAAGCATCGCTGGGATTCTGTTAAGCGCTCAGGAAGACGTATTATGCCCTTGTTTTCGCGAAATAAAGCTCCCTCCTTCGCCATCGAGGGGAGGACAAGAAATGGCGCTACGTGTCCGAGGGAAGCTCGCCATCTTCGTACCTTTTTCCCCCATTTTTTTTTCTCTATCATTGATAACGATACAGAGGCATCAGCGGTTGACACTGTATTAACAGCGCAGCCGAATTCCATTTGGGGGAATCGCTGTCGACGACCATTTGATTAGGCTAATGTATTACGAGAATATTGATCCGCGATTGAACTACAGTTTATAATACCGCCGACATATTGCCGCGCGCTGATTAATCACCTTTGTAATGCCGCACGCAAAATACAGGCCGCAGTTGGACAGAGCGGCCGATGCAAACACGGACGATCGGTCGGATGGCGACGAGTCTTGCGGTGGAGAGCGCGAATGGAGGACGTTGTTCACACGATCCTCTTTAACCGAGCTTCGAGTTGTGAATGATTCTTCGAGAAGGGATATAGGTGAGAGTCGTTTTTGCGACGCTCAGTGATATTGGAAGTGGACGAGTGTGGATAATGTGTGTGTATGTGGAGGGTGTTTCGTGACGCGCGAAGCTCGCTTCGATGATAAATGATAGGCACGATAGAGATCAAATAAGGTAAAATGTTAATATGAGCGTGTATACTGTTGCTAAAGATATAGCTATATAAATGTTGTTAATATAAAAAAAAATTGAAATATATATATAATACATATACATATATATAGTATAAAGAGGTAAGTATTGTAATATATCACTATTACAATATAAAATAATTATATAAATATATATATAAGTATTTCATTATTAGTGTAATTATAAACTGGCCAAAACGTCTCACTTTGTAAGTAAAGTGCTGTGTATGAAAAATGATATTGACTTTTAATACGTTGGATGAAAAACAATTAATAAACATGTAGCTTGCAAGAGAAATAAATAGAGGATCTATTGATATAATATAATTATAGAAGACCTTTATAATAATAAATCAAGCAACACGAGTATCAAAATGTAAGTACGTATGTAGTAAAATGTTTCACAACATCTAGAAACTTCCTTTTTGATGAATTTTTAGCCCAGAAATCAATTAAGACTTCGTCCTCGTCTCAGTTTTTAAAGATATTTATCATAATTTCATGAAAGATATTTACTATAAATTCGTCGAATCATAAATCAACTACGAATTCTGTGGAATTAAAGTTTACATAAAGCAGATTTACACTTATTTAGATTTATTATCAAATTTTATTATTTATTCTAAGTTCATTTATAATTATTTATTATTATTATATTACATACACGTATTATAAAGATGCATACTTACTTAATATAAAACACTTTCCAAGACACCCTGATAAACTCAAACCGCGGATAAAATTGCGCGCATCTCATAAAACGAAAATTAAAGGAAATCAGCCAGGTACGTATACGGAATCTTTGAAAAAAAGTCGATCGAGGAATAATTACGCTAATGGAGATAAGTAGGGAAAATTTGAATGGCAAAAGATTAAAGCCACCGTTTCGAAGTCAGAATCAGCGAATCCAATTTAATTAATTTCAATTAAGTACGTTTGATGTTATGATCACTTCTTATCAATACTTCCTGCATTTTCTCCATCTCCCCTTTTACCTTAACTAAGCGCATTATGCCATGGATTTTCAGAAAATCGCTTTCCATGTGAGAAAGCAATGATTATTTTGAAACGGATAATGATTTATCTATCATTTTAATAGTAAAAACAGTGCTCTGATGAATCAAGTAGCGCGAATATATTCGAAGCAGGCTGGTTATTGCACGCAAGACAAACGTCTTTCACGGAGATTAATGCGTCCTGGAAGGCGCGTGGAGGATTAACGAGGAAAGAAGACGAGGGTGAAACGGTTACGAGGAAGAATTCATTTTGTTTAACCCCTTCAGACCTGATTTCTTCTTAAAAAAACAAAAGGACTCTTTTCTGGTGCTATTAACTGATTTGGGATATATTTACTGAAAATTATATAATTATTCGAGATGCAAAGGATCGTTGTTTATTTCAGATTTCTCGAGTGTTATTTTTTGTAGGTGCCTAATCATGCTTTCTCCAAGGAATCACATTCTTTGATAAAGTACGACAGCTATTGACAAAACTTTAGGATATATTTTATTCAGTTTTATTTCGAAGAGAAATTTCTGAATGATTTTATCGTGGGTCCTCGACTAAAATATTAAGAATAAAACTAAAAGGAAGCTGAACATAGGGCGATCTCTTTTGCAATATAACTTAACTTACCTAATATCGAATTAAATTAAAATAAACTAATAAATGATTATGAATAATAAATAAATCAATAGACTTATATTAAACCTACTATAATACAAACATTAGAAATAAACTATGAAGAACAGATATATAAGAAACTAAGAATACACACAGTTTAAAAATTGAATAAGGTAACGAATTGTGCTACAAATTTTATAAATCTGTTGATATCCATTATAATTTGTTATACAAATTTACTATAAATAAATACGCACTTACATACGCAGTCTACAACGAAGACAGGCTTCTATGCTGTCTTCTATGCCGTCGCTCGCGCTCTCGTCGATCCACCACGGTTATTATTTACTGATCTTAACCTTTCGACGATCGCTACTCGAGTGACGAGCTCGCGTTCCTCGCGAGGCTCTTCACGTGCGTTTTTTTTCGCGGCGTCTCCCTTCTACGCGCTCCTGAATCTCGTAAAGTAATGTTTAAGTGTAAAGAAATTATATAACGTGTATCAATAATTTTGGAAATGAAATTTGTGTTAGTCGAATTATTGATACGTTATTAAAAAACGTGGAAATATCAGCTTGATAATTGAAACGACGAGAAAAGTATGTGTATATGAAATAAAAGGGATTAACATAACTGTTAGCATAGGAATTTCCAAATAAAACAAAAGTCGACGTTTTGAAACGACTGTGTTCATCCTCAAGACCAGTATTTCTACTAAGAACCCTCAGCATTCGTGCTTTTCATTTTTTTTCAATTACATTCTTTGCACTTAATATTAATCGATCGTTAATCAACAATTTTTTGTGGTAAAGATAAAAGTACCAGTAGTTGTTACTTTAAGGAATTTTTTGCCTATTCGTTCACATAATTCAGACTAAGTTCGTTTTATGGCAAATTTATGATTAACAGTCGCTGCATAAACTATTTCTTTATTATATTAAGACAAGTATTCATCCCTGATGGCGGTTGGAAAATTTTTCTTTTATCTTCTACAAGTAAAATACCATTCAACAGTTGACACTCGGCAAAAACAATAATTTAAGACGTTCAACTTAAACAAGGCACCTTGAAAACGATAGAAATTCGTCTTTACATTCTATTCGTAATATAATATAATAATTAATAACACGATATAATGATATAATAATAATAATCGGGTAATATAATAATTACCAAGTAAGTTTATCGCGTGTAGTACAAACGCTTCCCAATAAATGCTTATTTTGGTCTACGTCCGGGCGATACGAGAATATATCGCAGAGTGTAGAGCTGATGGCAAGTTAAGTTCTCGTACGATACATTATAAATTCCGAAGTTCCAGTAGGGAGCACTGGGAATACCTGCCAGCGGTAAATAAGTTTTTTAATAGACAGCCACAAAGGGAACGTCGAAGAAGACAGCAACCACTCAGGTCAAGCTATTTCCATGGCAATTTCGCACGGCACGAAGGATCTACGTATAGTTCGATACGGAGCTCATTACGATACGTGTTTTCCATATTAAATTCACCCTTTTGAAAATTAAGTACTTTTAAATATAGGTTATATTTAAGAGACATCGAATAATTACTTAGCAAGAAATATTACATAGGAAGAAATATAAAGTTTTATTTTAATTCATAGAATTACATGATTACGTAAGAAGATGGAGGTATGTATGGAAACTTTGTATAGATAATTCAGTTGTTCATAGTTCAATAATGATAAAATAATGATTCAAATAGAACCGTTTACAGATTTTTTATATTGAATTGACCCTTTTGCGAATCAAGTACTTCGAAATATATATTATACTTAAGAAACATAAAATAATATCGATTACATAGTGAGAAATAAAAAGTTTTATTATAATTCATGGAATTACATGATTACATAGGCAGATGGAGGTGTGTATGATACTAAGTGGTTGATTTTTAGATTTCCTACTATGTAATTAACATTATACGATATTTTTAAGAATATAATATACAAGTAAAAGTACTTGATTAGCAAAAGGCTGAATTCCACTTGCTAGAGAGTAAATTTAATTAGAAAAATCTATATTAAAGGCATATTTACGGCATTGAAGACTATGGTAGTAGATTTTTGATTTCCTACTATATAATTAACATTATATAATATTTTTTCAAATACAATATACATGTAAAAGTACTTGATTTGCAAAAGAGTGAACTTAATTAGAAAATACATACTAATTCAAACAGTTTTACCTACAGAATAACCACCTTACTTCACGAGATCCACATATAAATCAGCAACGAGTTTTTCGCAATACAACGTGCTCCTTTCACTCCTATGAAAGCAAAAATGCGGTCCGAACATAAGTCCAGATTTACGCCCTGCACGAATGGTGTATCATTAGCGAACGCACTTGTCAGGAGTGCATCTCGAAATTTCGTGCAGGAGAAGTGGATGTCGAGAGGATGCACCTCGGCCTGGACGACTGGCCAACCACCGACATCGAGCAAATAACCACTCTAATTGATTCCGATGGACCCACCGCAACTCGTGACACCGCAGCCGAAAGTAAATATTAGCCCGCCAACGGCTTCAGCGCACGTAAGTCAATTTGAGAAGGTCGAAAACCTTGGTGTTCGGCTAAATTAAGGTTTTAACCTCTTCTTGGCCGCGGCTGGACTTTGGGCGGTGCTTCGTTTCTGCGAGGAATTGGCGGACACCGACTGCTGGCAAACAAGGGTCTGAGGATGTGGATCCGATGGTGTGCCTGGAAGATTTGTATCCGAGGGTGCTTTGGGAATATGAAATTACGGGGGTGATGGATGAATGAGTGAGTCGTTTATTTTGAAAGCGGCCTAAGTCCGTTTATATTTGAGTCGAGATATTTAAGGGTTTCGGTTTGGATGAAGTTATAAAAGTGTTTATTTTGTGTGAAAAGTGTTTTATAGCGCTTATTTTAAATTAACTAAGTGTTGTGTTACTGTGCTTTAGTGTGTCTAAGGGAGTTAAATTTACGATTCCTGTTGAAGTAGTGGCGATTATTAAGTGGATAATTCCGCGTTTTCTTGCCACAAATGGAGTTGAGCTACTTTCAAAATTATTAAATAAATTTGTTATGGATTTTGAAAGAGCTCAAGGCCGTTCGGCGTTCTTTAAAATGCTGCAAATTGAAGAAACGATACTCGATTGCTTTTATATTTCTTTACTACACTTCAAAAGAAGAATTGATACGATTCAGGATACTTAACCATATTAATTACATAATAATTTATTGCTCATCTACATTTTGTATATGCGGGAAGAATTTGAAGAAGCTCACTGTACCTAAACACTATATAAAATCCAGAAACATTAAAGTATTCACCAGCCTATTTCAAGATATAAAAAAGGCACATCGAATGTTTCTTCAATTATCCATAACTCGAAAATCTATATTCATTAATAATTAGTTTATACATTCAGCTAACAGTTTTTATTTGCTGGTATACAAAATGACTCCCGGAAGTAATAACTCGCGTTTATAAATCAAACTGCGCACACAACCCTCGAACTTTCCTCGAAACTTAATCCTGGGCGCGGCCCAGCTAAAAGCATAAAAATAGTTTCAACGCGAAACCAATGAAATTCATTAACTTTCCTGGCTATCCCTAAATGCGCCACCGCGCGCGATTATTCGAGCGGCCCACGAACCGAAAACGCATTCCAAAACGTGGGCGTTTCTCGTAAAACCCGACAGAGTTTCGGGAAAATTCTGGAGAACTCGTTTGCGCGTCAGGACTTCTGGGTATTTCTGGGTGCGTCATCGCACACACGCCTCGAAACGGCCCACGGACTTAATGCATTATAAAACGTGGGTGTTTCTCGTGAAACCTGACGGAACTTCTGGGCAATTCCGGAGGAAATTCGAGCGAGGCTACTCGCACGTCGCACGATGATTTAAAGTCCTGATAACGTCGCCAAAATATGAGCACATCGAGTGACGCGCCTGAAGATTAAGGAAATCTTGGGGAAAAGACGATCGTGGAGAGAATAGTCGCGAGGTGTCGGCGAGAGAGCGCGAAAAGATCGTAGAGCCAGGGTTTATATTATTAAAATTAACATTATTTAATTCGTATTAAAATATAATTTGTATTCTTGGCAAAACCAAGACTGTGCTTGTACTTCTTTGGTAAAACCTCTAATAAATTCAGTTTGACTTTCGTGAATGCATAATTCCATTCTTAGAGTACGAATCAATGATGAATGACGAATAAAAGAGATATTTTGTTTAATTAAAAGAGATTTCTGTCCATGAAATTCCATTTCCTAATCCTGAAATAATAAATTAGACATCATTGCTTTTAACGACTTCTTGCTCCGTTCAAATAACCGCTTTTTTTTTTTTAAAATCATAGAACTTGAGACGCGGTCACTTCTGGGCTTTTTCACGATTTTCTCACAGCCTTCGGATCGATAAATCAATCTATCCACATTCTCCTTCGTCCTTTATTTCTTTAAGACTGTATTTAATACACTTAAATCTCCCTAGAAAATGGCCGATAGGAATACTCCTAAAACCAGACACGGACATCATTGCTTTTATCGACTTCTCGCTCCGTTCAAATAACCAATCAATGATTTCTTTGAAAAATCGTAGAAATTTGCGACACGGTCACTTCTGAGCTTCTTCACGATTTTCCTACAGCCTTCGAATCGATAAATTAATCTATCCACATCTTTCCTCCATCCTCTACTTCTCTAAGGATATATATAATACACAAAAATCTCTCTAAAAAAAATGGCCTATAAGAATATCCTAAAACCAGACCCAGAAACCATCGAGTCCAGGCAAAGGGATCATCCACCATGACCACGACTCTCGTCCAAGAAGCCTCACTTCCAAACCCAGCCAATGCTCTCCAAACTTCTTCTCCAGGCACCAGCCTGTCGCGCAGGGGCGGCCAAATGGCCGGGCCTGGAATGTAAAATTCCCAGCCCCTGGCGCCTCGTTCTCGCTTTATATCCCGCGGATAGCCGCCGCTGGATAAGCCTTTTAATAGTCCCGCCACAAAGCCCGCCCGGAAGAGGATCGCGGCCGCTTCATTCAGGCGGACGTTGTCGGTGTCGATTTAGATTAATGAGAACGCCAGGCGGGCCTGAAAGGACCTGGGGATGCTTGCTGAGGGGGATGAAAGAGGGAGGGGGGGGGAGGCTGGTGACGAGGTTGACGCTTCACAGGCAGGTTATAACGCTCTGGGTACTCCTGGGTAAAATACACGTGATAACGCTGCCCTTTTGCGGCGCGAGCCGACGTTTGCGCCCGCCATTGCCGCCCCTAACCGGCCTGGAGATCAGCCCTGGCCGCTTATTCGGCGGGGTGTGCGCGTTTAACCCCCGAGCGAGGGATGATTCGGGGGCCCTGTGCAGGCGGAATCATTGATTTGTTCCTGGAGCTCTGAGGAGGAGGAAGGAGGAGCTGGGGTACGACTCTGGGGCGGCAGGGATCTGATTTATCGGCTGTGCGATCGAGATGCGCGCGGGATTTACAAACTGAGCAGAAAACTGTGGTTGCTGTTGGTGTGATTGTGTATCGATGTACTTAGTTGTGTTGTTTGTGGGAGTAGGTGAATATAATGTTATGGAATCTGATAGAAGTTATTAAGAGTGTAAGGAGATGAGAGAGGAGTGTGGTAGGTTTAGAAATTGGGAAGATGTTCTTTGAGAAGAAACTTTTGTGTTTAACATTAGCAGTCGGAAAGGAACTAATCTCTGAAACAGGTTAAATAAATTTTTTTCCGCTATCCTTAATAATTGGATCGCTAAAGGGGTAACGATTTTTAAGCTGAACATAGTCGCTGTTTTAACCTATTGTATGTAAGCATACAGATTATCTCGCGCCAAGCACTGCCAGGGTGGCCCTTTCAAACCGTTGAGTCTTCTAAATATATCTAAGTCCGTGGCTAGATTCTTTGCTTCTGAACAGAATTTGTAATTTTAGCACACTATGAAAGGATTAATTTCAAGCAACGAGACGTTCTTTAAAACCCCTTTCTTCCCCCAGAATTCCTAATTTAATCACACTGTGGAAGGATTAATTCGTACCAATGAGACGTTCGTTTAAACCCCTTTCTTCCACCAGAACTCCTAATTTAATCACACTGTGGAAGGTTTAATTCGTACCAATGAGATGTTCGTTTAAACCCCTTTCTTCCCCCAGAACTCCTAATTTAATCACACTGTAGAAAGATTGATTCGTACCAATGAGACGTTCGTTTAAACCCCTTTCTTCCACCAGAACTCCTAATTTGACCACACAGTGGAAAGATTAATTCGTACCAATGAGACGTTCGTGTAAACCCCTTTCTTCCCCCGGAACTCCTAATTTAAACACACTGTAGAAAGATTAATTCGTACCAATGAGACGTTCGTTTAAACCCCTTTCTTCCCCCGGAACTCCTAATTTAAACACACTGTGGAAGGTTTAATTCGTACCAATGAGACGTTCGTTTAAACCCCTTTCTTCCACCAGAACTCCTAATTTGACCACACAGTGGAAGGTTTAATTCCAAGCAACGAGATGTTCATTAAAACCCCTTTCTTCCCCCAGAACTCCTAATTTAACCACACAGTGGAAGGATTAATTCCTCTCAACGAGATGTTCATTAAAACCCCATTCTTCCCCCAGAACTCCTAACTTAATCACACCCTGGAAGGTTTAATTCCAAGCAACGAGCCCTTCCTTAACACCCACTTTCTCCACCAGAACTCCCAACCCAACCGCACAGCAGAGAGATTAATTCCTCCAACAAGACGTTCATCAAAACCCCTTTCTTCCCCCAGAACTCCCAATTTAACCACACCGCGTAAGAGTTAATCTCCCCACCAACAATACCATCATTAAAACCCATTTCTTCCCCCAGGAGCTCCTAACTGAACCACACCTTGAAAGGGCTAATTCCTCCCAACGAGACGTTCGTTAAAACCAGCCAGGCCACGATTTATCCTCGTTGCCCGAGTCTCCTGGGGAGAAGCGAGGGGTGCGAGGGACACCTCCTTCGAGAACGAACGTCAGCTCGCCCACGTAGGTTTGCACGCGTGGGCATTACAAACGCCGGTGCATCTACGTGCTCGGGCAAGCACACAGCGGCGTGGGTCACGTGCGAGAGGCGGCCATGAGCGATCGCGCCGTGAGGCTCGTCTTTCACCGCAGCGTTAACGAAAGTAATAATAGCCCGTTAAGGAGCGCCAAGAAGATGCAAAATAACCGGCCGGCTACTGCGCCTGCCGTCCTTCCGAATGGAAATAGGCGCTGAAAGAGGACAACGATGTGTTTTGCTGGTTTGGACGCACTCGTGGGCGTCGACTCTTTTCCTCGTTTATTGTTAGTGCTTTTTTTTTTTACACTGTGCCAAAGCAGTCGAAATGACTGCTCGTCAGTCGTTTATTTGAGAGATCGTAGTGCCTTATGAGGATGTGTTTTTTGAGATTTTCTGTGGTTTTCATGTAGTATTTAGATCGGCATTTAGATCAATCATGATTTACTTCGATTTCCTCGCACTCTCCTGTTTTTTTTTTTTTTTTTTATAGATGTATGTGGTGTTCTGAATATGTGGAGAATGTGGCTGGTTGTTGTAGTGTTAATCGAGGAGTGGGTGGGTTTGAGATTTTTGTATAGATTAGGATTTTGTATAGATTTACTTCGATTTCCTCGCACTCTCCTCTTTTTTTTTTTTTTTTTATAGATGTATGTGGTGTTCTGAATATGTGGAGAATGTGGCTGGTTGTTGTAGTGTTTGTTGAGGAGTGGGTTGGTTTGAGATTTTTGTATAGATTAGGAACTGATAGTAAAAAGGAAAGGAGGAAATGTTATTGACTTTTTTAGCTGAAATTTAGCTCCGCCATAATAATATGGTTATTAAAGGACCGGGAATTATTATTGGAGATTATTAACCAGTTAACTGCGTTCGACGTGTATACACGTCAGTCCTAAATTTTCTTTCCACGCGGTTATCCCTTATACTCGTAGTGTAAAGTAAACAATTATTATTTACAGCAAGAACTCATTCGCAGAAAAACTAATGCCTTATCGAATAAAAATGTAATACTTCCTCGCTTAGCTTTAGATGCATCGTAAAATCATTCCGCGTTTTATTCGTGAAGTAATACTAGTCGCTATTAATCTATTATACGCCAAAGCCAAGTGCAAATCTAAATAATGCATTAATTCATTCATTTTCTATGATAAGCTAATTAGAGAAGAAATACTTTTATCGAATTTCTCACTTTTATAATAGTCACTAAAACATTTAGTTGCTACAATTGAAACTAAAAGCACCACTGCGCGATCTATCCTTCAAATAAAAATAGTTGCCAAAGAAAAGACGAGATATTTCGTTGCCTCAATTGTATTCGCGTCAATGGTTATGATTTCCATAAGACTCTGCTCTTCATTCCCCTATTTATATTATTGCAAGTGGATTAATAATATTATTTGATTTAATAATCGTCGCTTCGGTCACTCAGGATTTCTGATTAATTTCAGATTGATATCTTCCCTTACTCGGCTTTTTCCGACTCTTGTAAATATGTACGAAATAATACCAGCAGCTTGTTATGGAATACTATGGTAATGCAAAATAACCGGATAACAGCTGCGCGGGTTGTCCATCCGGATGCAAATGCAAAAAGAGAACGCGATGTTTTGCTGCTTCGCTCGTATCTGTGCGTCCAGACTGCTGACATAATTTCCTCGAAAATCCATCCATTGTTTGTTTTCCTATTTAAACATCAGCGTATAAATTGTTACTCGATTCTGTTGCCTAACGTTACTAATGTTACTTGATTAAGTTCCCGTTGTCTTATTCGTTTGAGATTTTAAACGTATTCAAGGTTTCACCCGTTTCTAGTAGTGATAATTAATTTATATATATATTTATAAATTAATAATGATAATCAAATCTTATAAAACACTTTAACTCCTCAACTCATACCGCACCAACTCGTACTTAATGTACTCACTTGAAGACGCGTTACATCCCCTAAGTATATTTTATACACCTGAAAAATCATCGTTCAATTTCAAAGAACTGATCAGCAAAGCAGAGATTATTTTTCAGAGGGAAATAATTCGTGACCTAAAAGGTTAATATATTAGATTGGTGAAAAAGCAATCGATTGTTTTACGTGACTTCGAGACTTTATTTAACACGTCTCGAATTACCAATTTTCTAATATACACCATTTTCTTCTATAATTCGTTGCCAGTTTAAAGCTAGCTTCATTCTCTCCCATAAAAGTCACCTTAAATAAAGTCTAGAAGTTCGCATAGAAATAATAGGATTTCCTTTTCCCCGATCCAATATTTATTCAATCTTTTTAAATAAACTATTATACATATTCACTACAATCCTACCTTCGTCTTAAATTCGTCGAACAAAGTATGATTTCGCGTACGTAAATCCAAGGTGCGATGCGCATAAACGCCCCAAGTTTTGCTTGAATGGAGGCGAGAAAAGTAGGCCGCATCGATTTACTCGATTTTTTTTTTCGCGAAAGAAAGAATCGGCGGTGGTTGACACTCGGTGCAAAGTTCGGTAACAATGGATCAGTTTTCGATGTATCATTATGCGAACGCGGCTCGAGGATGAGATTCGGAATTTTATACTTCGATAACAATGCGGCCGAGAAGTGCACAGAAGGAAAAAAAAATCGGAAGGCGCTGGGAGTTGACCAAACTTATTTAAAACAGAGAAGTTTCCACGATTCCGCACCGGTTGAAGTTTATAAACTACAAACAATTTCCGAATTTATTCTTGCACGAAGAGAAATTAAATCTTCCACCGAGTTTCGATATCGTAGGATATAAAAGGGGATGCGCGGTATTTTACAGAAGGATTTCCTTTTTCCATTATTTGAACCATTAATAGATACAATATAGTCATTTAATATAATGTGATATATATTTAAGGACGATGATTATTCGTTACATTGTCCATTGATAACGGAATTAAATATTTGTGTTATTTAAAAAAGAGGAACGGAGTATGGAATTAAAATCTGCTTATTGTGAAAACGAAGGACTTTAATCTAAAGTATAGAGAGCGTTTTAAAAAGTTATTAACAAATTTAAGGTGCGTGAAGAATGAAATAAACGGAACAATTTTTGGTAGAACAGTTTGATCCTGTAGAACTAGTCTACATTTTTCACTACATATCAACGAAGTGCTGTTAATTTTTACAAGATTTATTGTGCAATGGTGACAGTTACGTACTTGACTTTTCAAAATTGGCAACGTCACAATATACAGAATTTTTTAAGATCAGAATCTTGTATTGATTCACGATTACTTCACAGTGCTCGAGTTTTTATTTAAATGTAGCTTTATTATGTCTCCTTATAAGTGTCCTTATTAGTAACTTTTTGAAACACCTTGTATAGCTCGCGTGATATACTGTATATTTGCCAGATGTTTGCACATTCGATAACAAGCGATATTAATATTGATATTAATAAATTTAATAATATTCCAACACTTCGTTTATATATAAACTTACTTTCCACGCTGTTATAACCTTAGCTTCGATGAATTCAACTTCATACGTTTATCAGGCGAATTATTTCTTATAATCGAATAGTTTCTTTCCCGCACTTTGACGGATCAAAAACTTCCTCTCGCGTAATATTTTGCTTGCCCCAACTTCTCTTCGCAAGAAAGTCCTATTATTTTTTTATCATTCACTTCGCCCTGAGTCAGCCAAACTTTTCCACGCCTCAAGAATGTGCAATAACGGTTCGTAGTTCTTAAACGCGCGTGTTTTCGTTTAATTTTCAAATACTGTCTTTGAGCCAGAACTGAAATGTCACGATAAAGGGATTTTAAAAAAATAAGAATTTCACGATCAACGACATTCGCGTCGTTCCAAAAGCTAACATCAACTTCGATTAAGTTTGAATTTGAGTTTCAAACCGCGGGTAAACCAGCGTAAGATCGTCTTCCGTTTTGACCTCGCGTATCTTATTTGCGCCATAAATTAGGAAAGCTTACCCAGTAAACCGTGCAAGGATGCGTCACGGCATCATAATAATTTAATTACTACGATTAAGTATCCAAATCCTATTATTTACAACGATCGCTCCTGATCCTAGGAGATAACCTTGGAGATAGGCATTCTAAGATAAAGGAAGGAATAAAAATCGAAATCTATATGAGAAGTACACTGTTATATTATAATTTGGCTTTTCACTGCTTCACTTTTCTCATATTAATCACGCATTTCTTAGTAACTTCATAAATTAAGAGTGAATTTAAGAAAGAGAAGTAGATTTAAAAATATCATGAATTAGTGAAAAATAAGAAAGGAAATAATTTAATCACTACGATTAAGTATCCAACTGCTATTATTTACAACGATCGCTTGTGATCTTCTACAAGTTTGAAAGATCTTCTAAAAATTCAAAGTAAACAACATTTTTTTCAGGACAGTTTTTTAATATTTAAAAAAGATTAAATATCCATAATCTATTATTCACAAAAATCGTTCCAGACTATGCAGTAAATTGAAACACTAAGACGCGAAGTAAAAAAGAGGACGAAACTCGAAATATACACGACGGTTATCACGGGTTCACTTTACCTCGCGTTTCTTAAGCAGCTCGTAAATTAAGGGAGATTATTCGGCGAATCGTATTAAAATAAGTCATATTATCGCGATAAGTTAAATTGCGCGTATTCAAGATCTACTATTCACCACGATCGCTTAATACTATAACGCAGCTTTAAAGATTAAAATCTTAAAATCTAAAAATTAAAGATCATAATAAGTAAAATTAAAATAAAGTAAAGTCACTCAAAGAATTACATCCCAAAAAGAGACAAACTATATCTATAAAATATTTAAACGAAGAAATAGAAAATATTGATAACTCGAACGATGAACTGATCAAAATCAAAATCGACAACATTCCACAAATCTCCAGCAATATTCAGCAGCCTATGACTTATTAAAAAAAAATAACATTTACTATAAAATTTATTCAACTTGCGACTCAGCGAGAAAAATGCATAAAAAGTCCTAGGAGGGTTAAAAATTGCAGATAAAAACACGAATAAAAATCGACAGGTAGACTCGGTTTCCATCTTCGCGTCTCATCCCTCACTTCTCCCATTAATTACGAAAGATTAGGGCGGGGTACGTCGAGTCAGCGCGATAATTTACATTTGGGACGAATAATTATTATTTCAGAAGGGCGGCAGCTTTGAACAGACGCGGAAATCCCATCCTGGGCGCCGACGTCGCGACTTCTCGAGGATTACGCCGGCTAAATGCCGAGGATATTTCGGCCCCGTGCTTCCTATCCGCTGGCAAAGACATTACTTCGAGGATGTGTATGAAATTTATATGCACCTTATGCGCGCTCCCTGTCGTACAGTATGCCGTTAATTTTAGTCGCCGCATCGACGAATTGCGGAATTGAAAATAATATCGTAAAGTTAGGTAGGGAGATCCTGTAGAGGTGATGATGGTATATAAGTATACTTTCTCTACTTAATTTGTGGCACTGATCATTAAAAGATGGTATACAAGTATTTTTCTTTCTTTCTTTAATTCGTTTATGTCGCTGATTATTAAAAGCTTATTTCTTCTAGGATCTACTGTTTAAGATGGGTTTGGAACAACCAGAGCTGCAATATATGATACATATGACATGGAAAATCCTCCAGAGGTGATGGTATATAATTATTCTTTCTCTAATTAATTTATGGCACTGATCATTAAAATATGGTATACAAGTATTTCTCTTTCTTTCTTTAATTCGTTTATGGCGCTGATTATTAAAAGCTTATTTCTTCTAGGATCTACTGTTTAAGATGGGTTTGGAACAACCAGAGCTGCAATATATGATACATATGACATGGAAAATCCTCCAGAGGTGATGGTAT
>JBCFXI010000201.1:52422-143761 GCA_038496175.1 Ampulex compressa | reverse complement strand
TAATAATCAAATAAATAAGTACGCTCAAACCTGTTTTTGTGCGAATTGTTCTGTGGGATTTTTTTTGCCCGTTATATGAAGATTTCAATGAAATTAATAATCAAATAAATAAGTACGCTCAAACCTGTTCCACTCAAACTGGATAACACTCGTGTATCGAAGATCAAGCGCTTCTTAAACCACAGAAACCTAATTTTCCAAATATATCACTCGTTTAACATGGCGGGAAAACAAAATGCCATATTATTCGAACAATTTTGACAACTGCCCTTTATTTTTTTAATTTTTATTCAGAACAGCATTATGCAATAGTGACGTACATAAGTCAAATATGAGAAACAAACCAATTGCAAGCGTACGCTTCAATCGACACAGGAACGAAGTTCCAATAGTATCCATCCTACAGCGAACAATTTAACTAATTAATTAAAAAATGATTAAGTAAAACCCAAAACACAAAGTCACACGCACTGCAATCGCAAAGCCCTATTTTTTTTTTTAATCTAAAGCCGCTACAGGTCGAAGTCGACTCTTGCAGATCCATATAGACTACTCTGAGACTGACCGATATAAACTAACAGTAATTCTTCTCAGAATTTCTTTAACTAAATATCCCCTTCTTAAATGATTCCAACCTCCAGACATCATTCTGGTGGTTCACTTTGGCCGGCCTTCGCGGCCATTGTCGTACCTCCCCTTTAACATCGCCCACCCTTGGCTCGCCGCGCTTTCTCTGCCAGATTTCAGGCTGTTCGCCCAAGTGTAAAAACTGGCGCGGTTTGTGCAACTCATACCGTGCTTGGCACACATTCATCCACGTTTTGTGCCATTGAATGCGACGAGAGGTGCGAAGAGCGACTGTTCTAATGCAGATTAACCTTCGATAGCGCGTAAATCACTATTGCTATTAGATGTCTATAAGAACGTGTCTTTATAAGGTATTAGACACGTTAACTCCTTAGCCTACTCTTGCTCGATAGATTAATTGATTTATAGAGTACTCTTCGCTATTTGTATACAGTGAGCTGTTTATTTAGAAAGTGAGCTAAGTCGGTTTATATTGAAATCGAGATATTTAAGAGTTTGCTAGATATTGGATGAAATTAAGAATATATGTATAGAATATCAATGTGTTACACCGCTTAAGTGTATCTAAGAGAATCATATTGACCATTCCTATTAAAACAGTTGAAATTATTAAGAGGAAAATACGTGTTTTCGTTCCAGAAATGGAGTTAACCAAATTAATTAAATAGTGCTGTGATATATGGAGAATAATCACAATTCGTAGAATAAAACACTTTAAGCGTGAAAAATTGGGCGATGCGTAGAAGACAGATCGACTAAACAGTACTCGTGCAGCATGGAAACACTGTAGAAGCAGTACGGAGTACTGCAGTTGAGTACAGAGTACTATACAGTTGTTTCGAAGTCGTCGTTATTCAGAGTTGCCAGAGAGGGTCGTGACTAGCAAAGTTGCAGTTTAGTCGAGCGATGTTGGCCAGCTTTCAATTATCCAGTTATTAAATCATTATGATCAGTACACGAGCGAGTGCAATTTATGTGACCTCAATCGGCGGAGTTCTATCAATGAGACAGCATTATCGAGAGATGTAATGCACGGGATGTTCCGTAACGCGTGAATCGTGGCTGAATTAACAAAGGGTGTTAATAGGCTCCAGGCAAAGTAATTAGTGTAATCAGTAACATCTATATTCTACTGTAACGTTTAACGTTTAATTTAGTTGACTCTATAAGAACTTTTCTGTATTTATATACCATATATTTATATACAGCAATATATATGCACATCTAAGTTAGTCTACAGAAGGTTCTCCTTGAATTATTATTATTATCGAGTTACTGAATTTATCTGCACGAGTGTTCGTTCTCCATACATAATTTATGTGATTCCATGAATTATAATCAAGCTTTCGATTTCTCACTATGTAATTAACATTACTTGATGTTTTCTAAATGCAATATATATGTAAAAATACTTGATTTGCAAAGGTGTGAATTTTATTTCAACAACCTGTAACGAGAGCAGATGCATCAAACTGCTGTTACGCAAAATCATTATTCACTAAAGCCGGCATATAGCGCCTTTGTCTTGAAACTCTGATCGCTTATCGATACTTTATTTCAACCTCGCCGATGCGTTATATCGTGACACGCCAGATCCCGTAGGATCGATCGATCGGAGGTTATAACGGCGCGCATATAAATCAATAATACCAAAGCATTTCCAATCGTATTATCCGCTGGGCATCACAATGATATATTATATATTCGCATTGTCCCATTCAATATGGCGCATTGTCGATAACGAGCGTCACGATCTGTTCCGTATTGAGGATACGTCAGCTGACGAGTTTTAATAATTGTTACGAATTGTTCGGCGAGTATCCGCAGAAAGCGTGGAGTGGAATGGCAGTGACACCGCTCAGAATCCTGGTTTATGATCGGAAAATAGGTGATTTATTCAACTGAATCGTTACTTCGCTTGATGCTCCATAATCTGCGTTTATATTTCTTCTAACTTCTCGTCTGATCTCTTCTTCTTATTTGTAACCCCATTTTTTACATATTTTTATTTATTCATCTTTGGCACCGACTGCTAAAGGTTGTTATTTGGTCTAGGATCTACTGTTTAAGATGGATTCCAAACTATCAGAGCCTACAGTACATACATATCGCATGGAAAATCCTCCAGAAATGAGGATATACATGTATTCTTCCTTTCTTTCATTAATTTATAGCACTGATGATTGAGAACAGTATATATATATATCATTCTAAAAAGATACAGCGTTAAGAACTATTCGTAAAATCATTTTCCACGGGTCATTAATCGGGCACTATCGACAAACGGCGCTCGAAAATAAAACTTTCAAAGCAGGTGTTGCAAAAAAAAAAAAGAAATAAAAAATTCAAGAGTAAACCAATGGTTATTTGCCCGTTCGTTTACGTTTTTCCTGGCAGTTTTGAGCGCTCCGGGTGCGTAGGTGTGTCGAGAGGAGGAGCGAGAGAGTAAGGGCACTCACAGTTATCTTCGACGTCTTTGGTGTATTCGCCAGCGGGATAGACTTCCTCCAGCGGGCAGGTGCGCTGCGGGTATTTCGGGTCCAAGGGCACGATCATGGCATCCCCGTCCACCATGTCCGTGAACTTACCGATTATGAAACCCTCCTGCGGGTCGCGCACCCACACCTGCTGATTCTCCATGCTGACTCCACTCTGCAACGAGAAGCGGATCGAAAATGATTTCGTAGCGGGTTCGCGCACGTTAACCTAAACTAGAAGGACACCCGAACGAGGGCTGGACAAATATTTTTCTCCAAAAGACCAGTCAGAATTTTATGTTCGCAGAGCAGAGAAACAAATTCCAGGATATCGATTACATATAGGAGGAAAAATTCTGAGATTCGTTCGCGTTTATAAAGCACTTTCCTCTTCTTTTATGTCCTACGTACGATATATATTCTGCCATAATAGCGGCTCGAGTAATGGGTGGAAAATTATGCGTAACTGGCCTGCGCAAATTCTGAAATTCGCTTGACTTTACGATCGACCAATTTTACTCTGTCGTATCCCTCGTTTTCTGCACTTTGCGCTACAATCGTACGTCGAGCAACGGTTGGGAAATCATCCGGAGGAGATCTATCCAAACTCTGGCATTTATCAGGGTTTTGAATAACGCCGCTTTCTCCTCGTCGTGCGTTGCTTTACGTTTACGTTTCACACGCGCGCGCAAAGTACACACGTGCACTGCTATGATATGCCGTTAATTAATAAAGAAAGAGCTTTTTCAGCTCATTCCGTCGCGTCGACTTTACAATCCTGACCGGAGAAACGGGCGGAGAATGGCGAACGCGAGTTCCGCCGATTTGAAACGCGAGTCGGCACGAACGCGTGCTTTTAGGGGGCAAAGAGGTTTCGAGGATTTTTCTTGGCATTCGTCATCCTGCCACAGGAAGTAACGCGTCCGTACCTTTCACCGGAAATTTCCTTCTCTCCAGAGTGAAAGTCCGTAACCTCGTCCAGATCCACCGATCTGTCCGAGTTACGAACATTTTATGCGATATCGAAGCTCAACGCACTGTGAACGAAACGATTTATGTTCCACGGCATCCACAAACGCGGTTGGTACATTAACGTTCAGCGGTTATGCAGACATTCATATTTATAAGTACATTCGCGTAGTCCTCTAATGGCTTCGCACGCTTATAACCCAAGTGAGATCGTTCGACAAAGATAATTACACCGTCGATCGAATCGACGATCCACGCGTTCTTATCCACATAAACGATTTCTGGGAGGAACCCATAGCGATGCCCGCCAATTTTACGAGGCACCTCTTTTAATCTTAAACGCGCATAACCGGGTTATGCGTTGTAGAAATGTCGCGATCGTCGCTTCCACGAAAGCTCGTTTGTCCAGGGTTAGAAAAATTTCCCTTTAAAATCACCTTCGGTGGCACGTCGAGAGCGTAAAGGGCCGAGGATTGGCCGCATCGTGGCCCAGGGTTGCGCTTTGTTATTGACGAAAGAAGCAAGAAAAGTGCTGCATTTGAGTCCGGTCGATGGGGATTAAAACCGACGGTTGGCGGATAAGCGAAGGCTACTATACTACGGAAGGACGCGGAACATCCTCGTGTGTGTGCGCGCACGTGCGAATGTGTATTTGCACGCGCACGTGCCTATTCAAATGCCCCCGCAAATGCGTGCCTTTGCGTCCGTGTGTTCGCGCGATGCATCTCGCCCTTGCTCCAATTCGTTGCACTTGAAAAACTGCGATCGAGACCATTTCCATCGATCGACCGTATTTCACTGTATTTCCATTACGAAAAAAAAAATATGCGGACAGATTTGATAAATCGGTGAAACCAATTTATGGGTAGTAAAGGCAATTAGAAGTTCTCTAGGTCTTCTTAATTACACAGTTTTGCGATTCTAATCGCATTAAATGTACGCTTTGTCTATTTATGGTTCTCTCTCTCTCGAGAGAGAAAAAGCTTTCGATCTTGATCTCGTTAAAATATATCTTAAATATTTCCAAGGGTAATGAGTACTTAAAAAAGGCCGATCGTAAATTCCGTGGAAACCCTTCCTATTTCTAGACGCGTTTTGATTACACGGCGCGGATTAAACGAATTTAACATGGCGGTGATATCGATATGCCTCGATTTTACTGTAATCCATCCGTTAACCTATCGCCGATCCCCACCCGTCTTTACGACTATTTTTCTACGAATTGTAACGTACGCGTCACCAGATAAGCTCGTAGCTTTACAATAATATCTATATTTAACCGATATAAATAAACACCAAGGGCATTATTCTTATCTACGCCTTCTGCGGATTTTCGTTTTGAATTTTTAATCGACGCTCGGTCGGAAACTGCGATTCGCGTTGATACCAAAATTACCAAAGAGTACTCGATTTTTGGGCAGACGTTTTCCAAATATACGGCCACGCATTTTCGATAAATCCAATCCTCCATTTTTACGAAGAAAATTTGGCGGGAAAAAAATCTTGAGGTGTGTTTCTTTCGAGGAAAAAAAATTCACCGAGAGGTGATGAAATTAGCGGTAAATACATCGCTTATCTGCAACTTCCATTAAGAAATTATCGCGCCTCGCCGATCGATTATTGGTGTGCCTTTTTATTTAACCCGATGATTAATCTCTTCACGTCCGCCAGGAATAGCTTTTTAATTGCGAAGCAACGCAGATATATATATATATATATAAAATGGCATTTCGTCGATGAAAATGATAATGTAACCGAATCGAATATTTTCATCCCGCTCGTATTTCTGGCGAGAAAGAAAATGCGGTAGGACTACCCAACGTAATGTCGATAAAAAGCTTTGCTCAAACGTTGCTCAAACGTCAATCGAGAACCAGTATTTTGCGCCGATCTCTACGCGCAGTTCGGCGATGTTTTCCACCAGTACGCGCTTTTCCAGAACACTTTTCCGGTTTTCCGCGTTATTCGTTAGAAATTGGAGAAACGGGTACGAATTACTCACGGGCTTTTCGCTTTTCTCGAGCGCGCCAATCCGTCGACCGTTCAAACGACGGCATTCGCTTCGCCGAACTGGCGTCGCCGAGTGCCTACTCGAGGATTTCGAACTTTCTGGATTTTTATCGCTTATCATTCGTCGCGTTATCGCGATAACGACAACAAAGCCTCCCCCTTTCTCTCTCTCTAGAAAATCCTGGTGAGTCATCGCGGCGGCTCGAGAGAACCGATCGGCGTTCTTTGCACTTTTTGCGCGATGCTCCGTCGATCGAATTATCCATCCTAACGTAATATTATTCCGCGTATCCGACGTTGCAGTGAAAATCATGCGAGCATTCGACTTCTTAAAGGGCAACGGATTTTATCCGCGAGAAGTGGTACTTGGCCTCTTAGAGCACCGCGCGAAACTTAACGCGGTAGGTGGATCGAAGAATTTTCGGTACAGTTCGCAGGAACGTGGCGAGCTTGCGTCAAAAATGTAATTCATTGGAGCGTGCAACGCCGTCGAAGGCGCCGATAAATTTCCATCGGCCGTTCTCGACTTGCATCGATGGCCTTAGAAAGCACTGCTAAAGAGGAGACGATCTCTCTCTCTCTCTCCCTCCGTCTTTCTTCCTCCCACTCTCCTCTTCTCTATCGCCTTCTCCACATCCCGTTAGAGATATCGTAACGGTAAAACCGACCCGCGGATCCTTCCCATCGATCCTTCGGCTCTATCGAAATTTGCGGATAATACCGGGTGTCCACGTACTCTGGATCCATTTTCTTCAACGCCTAAGCCATCGTGATAATTCGCCAACGCGTCGAGGAATGTCAGTGTTGGACGAGGGAACGGTTGGGGCGCGTTTAAGAGGATTACCGTACGAAGCCGGCAGAGACGAGTTCGCGCTTGAATTTAGAAAAGCTGATCCTGCAAGGACGAACGTTCGGCCTCTGGCGAAGAGATTCCGGGGAAATGAGACTTCCAAGATACAGCTATTCGTATTCTTTTCGCCAAGGAGCATCGAATCTTTCGCGGACGTTCTCGATGGAAATACGAGGAGGCTGGTCTTCGCATCGGGGCGCGAAGAGAGATGGACGGCGAGAAGGAGAGGGAGAGGAAGAGGAAGATCGTGGAAAGAGGAAAGCAAAGATACTCGCCTAGGTTCGTTCACCTTGTTCTCCGGTATACGAGGAACCGTAACGAACAGCTGTTGCACCATCGTTCTTGCTCCCTTTACACCATTTTTCCGATCTCTCCTCCGCGTCTCGAGGGAAATCACCAAATAAAAGTCTCGAAGGTACCCATCCCAAAATGCTCGCGGATACGCAGCGCTGTTTTAACAATAAAGATCCACCCACCCTCGTTCCCACCTACATCTTCCATCCTCTTTAAATATTATCGATCATCGATATCGCCATAAAAAAAAATGAGGGGGTACATTTCTCCATAAGCCTTACAGAGCCAATGATCGCGCGATAGAAGAATACCATACCCTCAAATTCGATACGGAAGCAGCGCGATGCAAAGTATACAACGGCGGGAAGTGGGTGTCGTGCTCTGAATCGTTAGAAAGGAAGGCAAACACGCGCGATGGGTGTTATTACGGAACAATGTTCCGCGCTGTCTAATTTTCCTCCAGCCATCGCTCCCATTGATTTCGCAATATCGTATTATTAACGAACGACGATGAGCGCGCGCATCGCTCGTTCACGCGGGAGGAGGTTCCCGTAGAAACAGTAGATCCATCGTAAATCTAGCGAGAATGCCTTACACAAAACCCATTCTACCGTTCCTGGACATTCGTCGATCATTCATCGTCGCGGTATTACTGGAGCACCGTGTTTATCCGACTGTCCGGACACTTCCGGCGTGGGCAGAGACCCGCCTTTGCCTCATGTATTCTTTCCCTTTTTTTTTCCGTGCGAACACCTCTGCTCGTTCCCGCGTTAAATTACGGAAACCGGCGGTGATTCGTCGGTAGGAAAGGGTCGCGAATGAAAGACGAGAGGAAGCAGGAAGCGGCAGGTGGGGCAGACGAGCAGGAACAGGGAGACACGCGTCGCTGATTCTCGCGCGTTTGCCACCACGAATTTTCTGCCACGAGGGCCCACTTTCGCTGAAAAGGTACGAACTCTTTGAGCGACGAGGCGAACCAGGCGCGCCAAGTATAGTACATCCTTCGTCGACGAGTGGCCAGGAAAACGTAGGAAAGGAGGGAGGGGAAGGAATGTACCCGAAGGATTGGACGGATACGGTTGGAGGCTGAAAAAGATACTCCGAAGGGAAGGTACGCGTTGAGCAGCGGACGCAAGTTTGTCGCGACGTGTGGATCGAGAGGCAGGGTTGAAGGGGAGAGGAGGAGAGGTAGAGCGTCGACGTAATTCGACATTACGAGCAACGTCGAATTACACCTCGTGGATGGGACGCAATGCGTAATCAGCGTACGCAGGAGGTAAGTGCCTGTCCCGGGTTCGTTGACCGTGACGACAGACGGCCGGCTCTTACTTTCTCGCGGTGACTGAGCGGACGAAGGAAAGAGTCCTGGAGAGGGACTACGGTGTAATAGTCGGCGGAGAGACTGGAACTCTAGCATACAAACGAGATCCACGAGTACGGTTCCGCGGCGCAGCGAGCTTTCGAGTCGTGTTCCAACCGTGCTCCTTAACTTCTCTACCGTGCACGCTGTATACCTAACCCGCGCTAGGCCGCGGGCCAGTCGATCTATCTGCCTCCTGCGTCGATCGCTCCGATCCTTGCTTTCGCGATTCGCCAAATCTTAATGTTAACAAGCATGTCGCCAATGTTTCAGAAGTCATTCGCTTTTGGAGAAATATCCCTATATCGCTAATTTGCAAAGGAAACGGTGAAGATGCGTAGATACGGTTGAGAGGGGAGGGCGTGGAAGCAGGACGGAAGAAGGAGCGCGAAGCGAAGAGTCTTGACGACGGACTCACAATGGAGTTACAAAAGAGATTACATTTAGAATGGAGCGGTGGCGAGTCCCGGCGCGATGCGCGGCCAACGACCCGGCTCCCTGGACGAAAGGGCAAGGATAAGGGAAAGGGAAAACGCTATAATTTGGAAAGCGAGCACTGGCCTTCTGACCTTTGGAAACCCTCGCTTCGAACCGCCGTCCTTTATTCTCGCGCCAAACTCGTGTGTCGTACTTCCGCCTTAAATCGTTGCGCTGCACTCTTCCACCAAGTTCTCGCTCGTAATTTACTTTATCGGTTTAATTCGATTTATTATACCACTAAATCGAGAAGGAAAGAAAGGAGAGAGAAAAGAACGATTGGAGCTGCGCTGGTGTAGAGCATCTCGAACTTCCACGCGGAAGAGCAGGGTTCGAATCCCCTTTCAAGGCCAAACGACCTTAGCGATCGGTGCCAAAGATGAATAAAAACAAAAAGAAGCATTTGCCCTAATGGCGTAATACTTCGAGCCAGCCATTGTCGGCGAATGGAGCGTGTCGGGCGGACCGTGACTCGTTCGTTAGTGCGCTCACGTACGGTAGGATCATCATTTTGCAGCTCGTTTAATATTAATTGGAACAACCTTCGTGCGATCAGCGTCATCGGGCGCTTTCGACGCTTAGATTGAGAGACGTGGGAGGACGTGCTTTCGGTCCAGCGCTCCAGCGACCCTAACGCGATTTTCTCGCACCGATATTTCGCACCGCGGATCTTCGACCTTTCGACACCCGCGAATCGCCGAGAATAGAAGAAATCTTTCGCTCATCGTCGAGGCGGAGATGAAGACTATTGTGCGGTATTTTGAGCATCGCTTTTTAAGCCCGATATTGTCGAATAGAAACTTCCGTGGTCGTTTGAAGAAGTCGTAGACCGAGCGTGGAGCACGATGTATGTATGCGACGTACGTTCAAAATTAATATTTTTTCGAACGATAACGCGCGATTACGCGTGCGATGTAAATCTGGATTATAAACCGCGGGCCTTCCAGCCGTTCAGCTATCGCGCTTGCTGGAAGAACTTGACCTTCGTCCGGAAAGAATCGTCCGTTCCCTTTCCTACGACTATTTATGCATGCGACACGCATGTCGCGTTCGCCTCTATTCTAGAATTACGCTCCACATTGCGGGAACATCCTGCTCGATATACGGAATGAAACGAGGGCGATACGAATAAATAGAATACCTCTTCGAAATTGGTCGTCGATCAGAATGCAAATTAATCGAACGAATAAAGTAAAACCGTGGGCATCGATCTTTCCTCGAACACGTTTTTGCGAGGGGTCGAGAATTAAATAATCGCGATTATCGAAGAAAAGTGCGTAGGTAAATTCCTCATCAACGATGCTAATACGAGAGATTACGCAGTTATCGGCATTAAAATACCACGGATAATCGGGGAGATGAAATTGGAGTTTAATCGCGAACATCGATCACGTTCCGATATTAATATAGAGTTAGCGCGAAAAATGATCGCGATCTTTGCCAACGAAAGTAATGGTTAAAGCGATCACCGTTCCTGCAGCGAGTCGATAAAACTCCGGACGTGTCCGGGAATGAAACGGTGGTCCGCAAAAAGGCCTGAAAAAAAACCAGGGTCGCGTAAATGGGAATTGACGTGCCGGTGGTTGCCGCGTCCGTTGCCATTTACAACGTCACGATAATTACGAGAGTCGGCGTGGTTGATTGCATAATCACGGAAGGAGGATCGGCGCTCCCATGCAGGCGAGTCGATGTCGCCTCCTCCGTGATTCATCTCCGATCTCCAGAGAGGCCACGCGATTCCCCTTTTGCTCTTCGCCAATTCTCTCTTTCGTTTATAACCTTTATTGGCTTCGCTCGATTTCCTACCTCCTCGTCTCTTCCCTCGTTTCATATTTTACTATCCCTATCTTCGTCTTAAACTCGAACAATCCTTCGAATCTATCGACATAATTTACGTATGCTTCTGGATGTATTCGCGTACTTAATACTATTTAAATATATGCCCGAATCGATCAACGAGAGTCGTAAACGATCGAGGAGCAAGGAATTCCCGTACTCGCGGTTGCTCTCGAAAAATTCTCGTTACAAGTCGTACGGACAGTGTTCTCCCTTATAAATATACGATCCTCCATTGTGAAATCCCCTTGATAGTACGTAACGCGGCGTACGCTCGCCCCGTAGAAAATTTCTCGCGCTCCCCATTTCCTAATTGCGACACAACGTTAGATTCGAGGATAAGAAGTACCGTAGGGGCGTACGCCAGGAATCGGGTTTTGAAAACGAGGGAAATCGCGCGGACAATACGCAAGGCGGATACAGCCAGAAGCGGCATGGGTTTTGCGAAGGAATCCTTGAGAAATCGCGATTTGCTCGGGACCAGAACCGAGTCTTGGCCGGCTTTCGTTCCTCGTGTAGGCAGAACGATTTTCGTGCCATCGATATGATATTACGGCAAATCGCGATACTATTTAACGCAAATTACTTTTCCATCGTTATATCTCCATAAACCGCGATTACTTTAAAGCAATTACTTCCGTTTCTTCGCCTTCTCCAAAGTCGGCCAGTCTTTGTTTCCAGATGTTTGGATTATCGTGAGTAAAAGATCGTCGAGCGATTTTCTTTTTCTTCTCTTTTCTTTCGAAAGAGCGCGAGTTACACGAAAAAGGCGATCGAGGTATAATACGAGCGTGGAAACGCGTAAGAAAACGCCGGTTACCAGGGGTTAATTGGGAATACAATTAACGCTCGGGAGTGTCGAGGCAACCTCGACTTTCATCTTTTCACGCGAAACTGTCACGGGCAGTGCGTAAAACGGTTGGAAGCGACGCGCCGCTAACCCAATTCACGTGAGAAACACCTGCCCCTAGAATGGAGCATCTCGACGCCCCACAAAAGTACCCGCTTCACGTCCGAATGCAGTTTCAATTTTTCCCACTTCGGAAATCAAGTACGATCTTCGACTCTCCGCAACCGAGCGGTTTTTTTTCCATTTCTCGACACAGCGACATATCTGTTCGAATAACGTTATTTAATATTACGCGAGAAATATTGTTCGATAAACTTGGATAAGCGTTCGATAATGCGATAAATATTCTTAAAGAATATCTCGAGACTCGTGGGATGGGCGACTCTCGGGTGGTGCGATTTCGCATGATGTACCGTGAAACGAAATGGAGATCGTCTTCACGCTTTCGAGGCTAGAATCACGATAGTCGGGATAAACCAATGGAAAGTGATAAATGGTCGGCTCCTCGGGGAGGGCGTTAATTCTGAAATTTAGTCGCCTCAGCGCCCGAGAGGCTCCGTTAAGCACGCTAGAAGGAAAGCTCATCGCGAAAGTGTAAACGACGCGTTCATTTATTTTCCTTGGTAATTCGCCTATATTCATTCGCAATTCCTCGTTTTTCTTCTTTAATACAGTCGGAACGACGATTACCTCTTCGAGGAACGATCGATCGTGTGGATCGACCGAGCATTCGTCGAAATACTTGGTGGGATATTTATAAAGATTCAGGATCGAAGGACATACCGGAGAGTGAGAACCTTCGTTCCTTTTGCAAGTCCACAAAAGAAGATTTCCACGATGGGATACGCGAATCCGAGTGCGAAGTCCCCTGCTCAGCATTTCTTTTTAACCGGAAGCTGCCTCTGCCGCTCCTCGTATCGACTTTTGCTTACCAAGCGAGAAACGTGGATGCACGTGCAAAAGAAACAATAACGGCTCTTAATAATAACCCGGTGTCTTACGATGATTCAGAATCCATCTCAACCCTAGATCGACTCAATGTCGTAAAATCGACAATCTCGTCGTTCAAATTTATTCGAAATTCCATCCAACGCCTTGGCTGTGCTCCTTAGTCGTTTAAATTACTTTTTAAAGCGCAGTTCTTCCAAAGCGTAAGACCTCGCGATAAAGTGCCGTATGCTAGGGTCACTAATAATGGCAGCTACGTCAAATTACGTTAAGAGTGTCAACGGTAATTGAAAAAAACTGTACAGCATAGGAGGACGATTCAAAGGTCACGATGTGAACGATCGCACAGCTGGTCGCAGAGCCGGCACTATCGGTTGCCCGTTATCTAATATTCGAAACTTTATCGTGCGAGATATCGGCTTCCAGAATTGCATAATGCGCCGGCGTAGACGGTAGTCAGGCATTAGAACGAAACAGGTGCGGAAAAGGCACGATCGTCGAGCACCGCCGACCGTGGCGGATCCGAAACCGTATGCCGTTCCACGATTCCGCTCGAGTAATTCGAGATACACGTGAGAAACTGTCTTACGATTTGCCCAAGTCTACCCGATTCAGGGATTACGAAAGATCGGACAACGTCTGGCCCTCTTCTTCGATCTTTCTCGACGCGTTGAGGAACTTTAAATTTCGGTTCTACTCGGCGAACTTTTCTCTCTCGGGTCTTGGAGTATTCGCTTCTTCGATTTTTGGAGCATAAGGAAATTTTTGATACGCGATTTGACAGGAGGGAAATCGATAGGTGGTTTACATCGTGTAGAAGCAATGCTGTAATTAATGAGTTTATCGTCGGAAGTGATCGATCTATAGAAGTGTCTGCGATCTATAAAAGAAATATTCCTTGTCGAGTTGAAACTATAGCCGATCCATCGCTTCCGGATAAGTCGAGTTTGACATAAAAAACTGTTTTCCTTCATACGCGTATATCCACTTCGACGCGATTAGGAATGAAACTATCGATGGCTATGCGCACGTATTTAGAAACATTATATACGTTTTTGAAAAGAAAGAAGGACCGAGGAGGCAAAGTTTATGGACGCAATTCGTCATCCGAACGTCGCAATAAAATGATGGGAAATCCGACAAAATCCACCCTCATAAATTCCAGCAATACGGATAAGAAATCGCGAGCGAGTCGTTTTTACCGCTTCGGAGCTTCCACCGTCGATCCCGATGCTTCAACGGTTTCTTTGCAATGGAATAAAGGGGAGGTAGCGCAAATTGCAATATTACTTTGCAATGGCATAAAGGGGAAATGACGCTTATCTCACTGACTCTATCGACGAATCACCGCCACTCATCGTATTAAAGTTAAATTCAAAACTCGAGGAAACCGGTTGCTCCGATGTCCACGATAAAGTTCCTTATAAAAAGTATCTCCCAACACTTTGCGAAGAAAGTTTGTTCTTTTTCGGAGAATCGAATACTGTTATGATTCGTAGACCAAAGTAGACGCACAGAGGATGATCGCATATTCGTGGTCCCACGCTGGAACCAGTGCGCTCCGATGGATAAGCGGTGGAACGTATTTTTTCAAAGAAGGCCCGCGAATTTTGAGTGAAATTTCGCTGGAAAGCCAGGAGGAGATCCTGCGAGTCCTTGAAATCGTGTGGGATTACTTACCGATTCGCAAAACGAAGAGGAACAGCGACGCGAGCGGAACGAAGTCCGGCACTCGACTGCCGAAGAAGCGGCTGGTGAGCCAACCGTTCGGCAATCCTCGTTCATTTCCGGCGCTGCCACGCGGCAAATTGCGATCACCTGGCGAATCGGCCCGAATCGCTTCTACGCTCTGCCGACACCGAATTTAATCGTCCTACCTTGTGTGCGCCGATTTTTTTTAGGCGCTTTGAGCCCGATTCCGCAAAAATAAATAAACGCCTATTTATGTGGGCATTTTCCTTTTTTAACGATTTGGATCCAATTTGGAAAGGAATGTCGATGCAAATTTTAATTGGGCATAAATCTCTTCTTTTCGTATTTATGATAAAGCTCATTTTTTCGAAATTGGATTTGTGTCGCTTTAAAGGAAAAAAAATGGTTCGTATGGCGACGGTGTTCTTTCTCTGTGTAGTACGGTGTACCGAAAGCGAAGCGTCGAGGAACTCGATCATTTTTACTCGAAGGACCGGTTTTGCGCGGCTTTTTTTTTGGAGAATGCTCGATAATCGGGCGTGTCTAAAAATAGTAAATTGGGCGAGTGAACTGGAATTACATAATTCGCGAAGAAATTTGCGCGAATCGATTTTAATGCGCTGCATACGAACGTGAAACCAATTGTAAGCGTACCGATTGGAATAACATTTCGCGAATTAAAGAAATGTTTAATTTCCATATTGTCGCGAGACACGAACCAAATATTTCCAAAGTTCGATTCTGATCGTTATCGCATCAAAAACTGAAGAGGAAATTTTTGAATCGTCGAAAAAATGACGATGCACGATACTCAAAATGCGAGCAATAAATTTTCTTCCCAGAAGTAACGTGTATTTTTTGATTAACGTGTTACGGATGATCGTAACAATTACAACTAAGGACACGTAGATTTTTAAAAATTGCTTCTAGGAAAACTTAATAAAGATCTTTCGAAATGGCTTTAAGCTCGTACTTCTTTTATTACCAGATTCGAAATCTGCAGCTCGAGCTCGATGAGCTGGTGACATCTGGAAATACGCTTGTACTTTGCACGGTCGATAAGACGGAGAGTCGATCGTTCTGCGAATTGCCGATCGTTTGTAGGTGTTAGAACAATTATTTTGCCAAAGCATTGTTCTTTAGAATTTCTTAAATACGATGTTTGAGAAATATCGTTCACCGTGCTGACGGTAGAAAAATAATTTTGTTCGATGACATTTTTTTATCGAGGAAGATCCGCTTTTAAACAAATTTGATTTGATTCGATCTTACGTTACGGATAATAATCAAGGCGGTCAAAGATGCGAATTGTTTTTAACGAAGATCTTATCGTCCCCGGGAATTAATCGGTACGCCCGTAGACTCCTGCCACCTGCTGGCAAAGGAAAGTCGGTGATTTCGATGCAAGCATCGCGCGTCACGCCCGATAGTCTTCCGTTCGAGCGTGATTTAAAGAAGATTCGAATAATCATTTCAACCGAACACGATTAAAGAAAATTTCACTCGACTTAAAGCTCTCTCTCGCCCTTAAAGCGAGAATAGTTTTATATCGACGTAAATATTAATGAAAAGAGAAAAATGATATTGGATACAACAATCCTAGGTGGGTGCAATGCATTAAAGAGAAAGAAAAATTTTAGTGACGAAATAATAAGCTTCTCTTTTTGGAAACTGGCATCAACGGCAATTACCAGGCTCGTTAATCTCTCATTATTATTACATTTCTACATTATTTCTTAATGCACTATGTTCTATTTTTAGACCTATCGTACAGCAGTACTTAACTTTAGAAAAAAAAATGTATAGATAGATACACGGATCAAATGTATAGATAGACTACTTTTAGTTGGGTAGATGAGTCACGATTCTGAGCGTGGTCGCTGGATATTTAGATGCGTCATATGTCGTAAGAATTCGAAAATATATTTTACGCCAAGATCAGCATCGAAATTGCGCCGATGTTTGCTTATTAAATTTTTTTCTCGTTTACGGTATTTCCTGTGGCTCATAATCCGACCATTATCGTTCATCACTTTGGTTGCATACTCACCGGTAATGCCGATTGCTAAGTAGTCGATTTAACATCTGACGCGCTCGCTTCAAATCACCGATGTTATCGCACGCCTCTGCAATAACGTGGATCTTGAGGATACTAATGACAATGTATATAAATAAAGAGCTTCGGGATATATTTTTCAAGGTAGACGATCACAGCCAGAGAAACTCGGCTCGGGCTTTCGTTGACCTTCGAATCGTAGAACAGTTTTATAGGATTATACAGGCACCCTCGTGCTTATTTGAATTTTTACTCGATAAACGACATACGTAGTCCGCTCTTGATTTTGATTATGTCTGTACGAACTCTTTAAATAAAAGGGTTTCGTTAAGGCGATATTAATTCGTTGCCTTTCGCAAAATTGTCCTGTTAAATACGGGTTAACGGGACACAAATCATAGAATCGCATATTTGCAAAGGAGAGACGCTCAACGAGGAACACGGGCACGTAACGACGTGTCTCAATGTGTCTGGTCGTCAAGATTGTAGGGTGATTAGATATTCAACTAATTAGGTGGAGTCGCGATAAAGGCCGACGATTTTCCGCTTAGATCCTTAGATCGCTTTATCGATTGTTTAGGTATTACTTACCACATTTTTTTCTTCGATCTACTGCACTGACGGAGTTATCTACAAATCACTGACGGTTGATAGAAAAGCGTTTGATTTAGCGATAATGTCACCGAGTATCGTTCATCCCAATTACAGAATCCTTACTTTCATTATGTGGATAAAATGTTGTATATCGAAATAACACGTCTAATTCATGCCCCATTTAAAATGCACCGCGCATTAAATTGACCGAATCAATTTTTTTTTACATTATTTTTATATTCGTGCAATTGCAACCAGTGGAACCCGTCGGGAGTTCCAGACGATGACCACGAGGATTCCTCGTGACGTCTTGTCTACATTGTAGATATAATTAAAGGCTTAACCGGCATTAATCTACGATGCATTAAAAGCTCTAGATAAGCGATAAGCAACCGGGGTGTATCGATCGTTCGGTAATAAAGAAGCAAGTTTGCTCGACGCCGTTAAACGTGTGAAAAAATGATCCTCGAAACGATCAAATTTAAACTGCGCGTACTTGAATTTTCAAGTGGCGTCGGAGTTATTAATATCGGTGCTAAAATATATTTCGCAGCTTCGTATTTCATAATGATTTATCGTGTACCCCAGAATTTTGATAATCACTCTACGCGTGTCGCAAAACGGAGAAGACTGAGGTATCGCGCGAAATCGAGAATCCAACCGTGAGATTTCGCCTGTAAATCGGCGATTATCCGCCTTAATATTCAAAGGAGCCTCCCAGCTGGATTCTTGGGAAATTAAACAATGGATAGCGACGCTCGGTTCCCACAGCTCGGATTTTTTTTCTTCGATCGCTACTCCACGTTGTTGTACGCATCTGCCGGACGGCTGGCAATCAATTATATTGGGTAGACGTCTTGAATTTATTTTGATCGTTGCTGATTCGTGGTCCTTCCTTTTTTTGTTCTTCGATTTTGCGGCACTCCGCGTATTGCAAGATACGTCAATAATCGTTGACGATGATCATATCAAGCCTCGTTGTAAGAATTACAGACTCATCGATCCATTAAATTTTATTCGTATTTATATATTAAAAATATTTAATTTTCATACAAATCATATTGCAAAGCAATGAACACGGATATTTCGATGTAACGCAATAGCACACTTTACATTTCACGCTACACTTTCATTCCAAATAACGATATTGTATCGGTGTCGCAATATTTTAGTACTTAATCGCGTTTCATGCTCTTACCTCGACTCAGGAAGTATTCTCCATCGGTTCGCGCTTGTTCACTGCTCACAAAATACTTCGTATAGTATTTTAACAAAGATTATGTCACGAAAATCTTTACCCAACTATTTTCATCGACGATCGTTCGCCAAGGAGGAGGTCGATGAAAATATTCTAAGAGAATTACGTCGCGAGAAACGTTGGCCGAAGATTTTGCGGGAGAATCGGGTCGACGTTACACCGCTGAAAACCGATCGCGATTTCATCGGGACAAGGAGTCGAGCCACCGAGGAAGGACGATATCGACCTCGAAACTTCGACCATTATAATGTAAATACGAAGCACGTCTCGCCCTATTCCTCAACCACGAAAACAAACGCGAACAGTACTTCCAGCACCTCGAGCCGTAAAGTCGACGCGTGAGAACGATTCCGTAATTTTACAAATCGCCTCGCGACCACGATTATACATCTATCCTTCTTCGTTTCATATTTTCTCTCGATACGAGACGAGAAAATATTTTCACGCATACGAGCCATATATTCTTTCTCGGCATTGGCATTATTACCTTGCGACCATCGGTATTCTCATTTCCCAAGTCGATCGTTCACAACGATCCATCGGAGAGATTTCATAATGCGATTAAATAAGAAATCGAGCATTGACTCCCGGGATACGGCCGAAGAATATCTAATGGAATAGATTTCCAGGATTCCCCACCTACGTGAGCCGGCGGCGGCACGCGCGGGGGAAGCCCGGGGAAGAGGAGCCACTATTTTATTCCTCTCGCGACCGCTCATTCTTCATCCGCGTATTCACCTCGCGAGCGTCGGGAACCCCTCGTTTCCTAGCTCTCCGTACCTTTTGGCCGTCCTCCTGGCAGCATTCGCTCGGTGGACCTGCCAACCTCCGCGACGCTCCGACTCCGCTCGAGCCAACGCTTTTGTACAAAAGTACGCGCCTCTTGGTCGGTCGCTCCTGCCTTTTGAAAATAACGAGGGCCATCGATCTCGCGGAACAAAAGTGATTCCACGTCGTTGGAGAAGGCTGTAAGAACTTTGGTACGGTCGAATATACGGCCGCTCCTTTTCTCCGAGATCGAAGTTTTTCTCGAGGAACTGCAAGATCGGAATAGACTGGTTTCCTTCTACTTCGCGAAGGGAAGTGAGCGTCCGTCAAGTCGGAGGAGCAAAAGTGACTCTCTCCATTTCTCCACGGCACCCGACGATGTGATACGAGAGCAAGTGCGAGACGGGCGTGTTTTTCGTGAAAGAGATAGTGGAGCGAGAAAAGATCTTTCTTCGTCTCTCGAGGACGGCCAAAGGTTCCTCTCGCGAGATCGGAACGAAGTCTTGGCGAATCGCGGGAAATAAGAGATCGAAATTTTGCACCGAGGGGAAACCAATCGTGCGCGCGCGGAGTGAACGGTCGACATTGGCGAGTCTCGATCGTGAACTTCTATTCTTTTTACGCGCTCCTCGTATAGTTTTATCGGCGTCGAAGGAGGAACAGTCTTGCAACCTTCTCTCCCCGCAATTGTCTCGCTATCGATAGTTTTTACGCGTGTAAAATCACGAAGGCGGACGCGAGTGGAATTTCCGAAATAGATTATCGAGTCGAGGAAAGATATTTAAGTGGGCGATTCTCGGTAGCGGAGCATAGATTTTCCGAAGTTTCCTGCAGCAAGAGCGTGGATACGAGTGCGCCAGAAGTTAGGTAAGTCTCGAATCGTTTTTATCGTTTCGAATTAGACTTAATGGAAACCGTGACGCGTCACGCGTCGTTCGCTCCGCGATCTCTCGATTCGTCTTCTCGATCATCGTTTGACCGCTGATCGCTGCGATCGTGCCTCTCATTATCGTACCTCGTTACTGCGAATTAGCGTCGATTAGAGAGGTCGGATCGATCGGATATTCGGTAACCGCGACTCGTACCATCCGCCAGTTCGTATCTTAGCATTCCAAGTTGTGTTTAACGATTTTATTTTGCACGCAAGTTTTACGCTTTATTCCAGTACTCCCCGGCACTGTAACCTGCCTCGTGCTTAAATAAGATGTACGATATCGAATGTACACCGATCCGAGGCGTGAAATCGGTAATCGTATCCTTTCCGGGTTCGTTATATTCCATTGACGGAATCGGGGAATTCTTTTCGACTCCAGTCCCCTTCTCGTCTTTCCGATCGCATGTGTGACATAATACGCGCGGTCTAGCCGATAAACCTTGCGCAATCTGCCTTCTCGATCACCGAATGTCGATCCTGAACTCCAGATCGAACGTCGCTGATCTCCTCCCAAATTCCAAACCACTTGGTTTCGGTGTAAAATACACAACGGAATATTAAACGGATACCGCATAAAAATACAAAAGTAAAAGTAAAGTGCGATGCGTTAAGGAAGATGCGTCTTTTCAAAATTTTAAAGCTCATCCTTGATATTAAAAGTTCCGAAAGAACTAGTCGTAAAGTCGATGGGCAATAGTTTTGGCAAAGAACTCGGTGTCATCGATCGCGTATGCATCGCCCGCGATCGCTGAGCGTTTATCGTTTGATCGGTTATCTCGATTACCGCAAACCGTTTTGCAATCTGTCCCGCTGATGGGACCGAGCTCAATAATAGGACGTTCAGTTTTCTTCGAAGCGCGCGGGCTGTCGGGCGCCGCTGCTCGGTTCTTCGAACCGCCGATTCGCGCGCACTTTCACCCTCGAGTTTTTTCACCCTTAACGAGCTCCAGCGCTTGCGTGAAAGTAAAGACTCGCATCTGTGGCTTAGGCTGCCCCGTGTTTGCGAGTTTAAACCGTTGCAAAACGGCCTTTCGTTTGGCCGTTAAGTAATATTAATCGTTTGTTTACCGTAGTGAGATAACGTTGTATTTATTTGTTGTACGAAACCGACGAGTAAGATTATCTCGCGTTGAACATCGTCATTTTTAACGTTTGTATACGTTACTTTTGTAAAGCGTACTTTTGTCGGTGATATTGGTATTATGCGCGTATGAGATTCGTGAGAGAGTAAAGGACTTGCGTTCGTAGAGAGAGCGCGGAAACTTAAAAGTGGCATTTGTCGGGATAAATATAGGATTGCGATTCGAAATGTACGAATATAAACTTTGGGCGGTTTGTGGATAAACGATTAGAGAACGAGAATAACTAAGGGCAGAGCTTCGGCATCGTGAGTATCTTCATCGCTTCCGAATGGATTTTCTCGTGAAAAAAGAAAGTAAAGATACGAGTATTCGGTAATCGTATACGATACCCGGTCGAATTTCGTGCAAAATTTACTCGAGCGTGACAAGTGTTTATTCAACTTCGTCGAATGAAAAGAGGCGGTGATCGAGCTTTTGCTCGAACAAAGTTTATCGAACAAACATAAAGCATTCTGGTGGTATATATCATCGTCCTGGGAATATTTGCTTTTGTAGAATTAAAAAAAAAAACGAAAATCATCCAAAAGATACGAAGAAAGTGAACCACAAAGTATACGATACAGTAGTTCTGAATAGATCAATACAAGTTTACAATTCTTTTTTTCATCGTAGTAACATATATACGTACATACACATACACGCGTGCGTTCATTTTTTTTTAATGGATGATTAATGTAGCTCGTCAAAATTAATGGGCGAGAAGTCACGGTAAGACGATGAACGAAAAAACAGATAAAATACACTTGAAATATTTATGATCAAAATACCGGTATAGGTATGTGGATACATTTGTTAATCGATTCTGGAGGTATTTGGCGAGCGTAATTTTTATCGAGCCACGCGTTAAAGGGATCTACAATTTCTTACGTTTGAGTTATATTGCCGCAGCGTTTCTTTATTCATCGATTATTTCGATAACGTACGATATCCCATTTAAAGCCCCTAATGCATCTGCCGTTAGATAACGACTTTTGACAACGAATAAAACAAAGCGTTTGTTCGTTACAATCGACGATGTGTCTGTAAAGCGACTCAATGTATATATTCCTCGTATTCCGCGTCACGTTAATTATACAAGGTTTGAATTACGCAGTCGAAGGTATTCGGAATCAATTTATTTCATCCTTCTTTTTCCGAAATTAAACAAATGGCACGGGTATAGAGAGTGCTTCGAGCGCAATTTATAATTCGCCTTTGATATTGTGTCACCGCACTATTAAACACGTTTCGTGCATTGGTCACTGGATAAATGAAATCTACGGGTTAACCGCATTACGAATTACAAAGTAAGGCGCGTGTTGTATTAATACTTTATCGAGAATCTTGCGTCGAAAAGTTTCCTCGTAGAGGAGAGTTCCTTGAGCGCCTCGGGACAAGGGCGTCGATTACCCCGACGACTTGTTATTTCAGTTATCATCTGTTTTCCACGTTTCTCTTCGATCCGTGAGTTTGCTTTGAAAACACTAACGATGTTATTCCGTGTATCCAATCGCGGTCATGGCCCGAAATGCATTGGAAAGTATGTTGACTCGAACTCGATAAGACACTCATACATCGACGTTTTATGGTTCACGGAAACCACGCGTTTGAAGCGTCGACACCTTGGAATCGTCGAACGCAGATTCGAAGAACGTCGAAATTGAATAGAAGCGTCGATGGTAGTGGAGTAAAGAGTACGAATATGGACGAGCGGAGTGTCGAAATCCGAAGAAATGGTTGGGCGTGGAGGGTTGAGATCGCGTTCTTATCGCGTTACGCAAAATAACTCGGTGAGAGCACGCGTGCGCTTGTTAATTTACATCAGTCAACGATCGTTACGACATTTGCCAGATTACGTTGTTTACGATATCGCACACACGACGCTCCTTTTCGGGACTTTCTATTATTTGCCCAGAGATTCGCCCCGATCCTCGTCGAATTTACGAGGTTTACTCCGTTACAGAGATTACGATTATGCAATCCGTCGTCTTCGCGCGTAATCGTGCGTATTCTCAGATTTATGAATAACGCGGGAAATATTTAACGCGATCAACTTTTTTCGCCATTCTGTGTGCATAGACGTGTAGACCGCGGAATTAAACTTGATTTAACGCTTCATCCGAATTACGCGACAATGTTGTAACAGGTTGCACAACGATCTACGCGCATTCTCAAACGAGCATCGTCGTTCCTCGAGTTTAACGTTATAATCGATGAACGACGAAGGCGCCTAACCTTGCCACTTTGTCGCCCAGGCAAGCGGCCCAGAATGTCCGCATCGAGGCCCGTCGAGGGGAAAATAGAATGATCGACGAACCCTCGGGTCGACGTGGAAATTCTCGAAAGCGTAATGGGCGAGGATTCGACTTATTATTACCGTAATCTCGGGAGTTACGGTCTCGTCGTTTCGAGCTCGTTTAGAGAACGGGGAAGTACTTTCGTTCGGGCTTCTGATTTTACGGGGAAAATTTCCCGCGAGTCACGATCCAAATTACGCTTTAAACGATCGTATTATCGTTTTTTAACTTCCAGGGCATAATTTCATGCGATATACGATGATATTTGCTCGTCCAATAATCGGATCGTTTTCGCGCTGAAACCGAAGAATACTCGTGCAACGAGAGGTGAGAAGGAAATATTGAGATAGTAGCAAAAACTTTGCGCGAACCTACGCTATTGGAGGTGCAACTTTCTTTCTCGCCAAATGCCAAAAAGCTTCCTTTCGGCCTTCCACCGGCGTGGCTAATGAGACGATGGAGGTGAAAGACGATGGATGAATGAAAAACGAGATCTGGCCTTCCCCCTGAAACTTTCGAGTCTATCCCAGTTCTTACATTTTCGCGCGTCCGACGAATGGATGTCGGGGACGCGATCTCGAGGCGAGAAGAGTCCCTCCGCGAAATTGCGAGCTCCGCTGAATGGGATCGCGGCAGAATGCCGAGATCTCCTTACTTCAGCATTTCCACCTTACTCCCGTCGTTGATTAATTACGCGTTATTTGCGTTTCAACGGTGCGAGCATACTCGTGCTCCGCGATAAAAATATAGGTGAGGACGTTGTCACCTGTGCAAACGTGGACCGTCGTAGGGCGAAGTATCGCGGTATCGTTCGACGAATTCTCGCGTTCGTTGCCTCGCATCCTCGTCCTCCTTTATCGACCTTCTTCTTTATCTTAAAGAATCGTCGGTCATTCAAATCGTGGCCCGCTTTGGCCAACGTATTTCTTTGTCTCGAACTATTCTCGATCAAACGTGTATCGCAGCCGTCTTCGATCGAGATTTGTTTTAACGTGGAACGTTTCTCGGTCGGTCGTGTGCGCACATTTTTCGATTACCATATTTTTGTTTAAGTTCTTAAAATACTCCTATCGGCACGTCCTCCGATTAAAACATTACTTCGACCTCTAAAATGCTCGATTACGAGTGAATGTCCTTTGATAGCACTGTCTCGTACTAAAATTAATGTTAAACCATTTTTTAATTTCCGAACTAGACTCGTACCGCTTAAAATAAATACGGGTCAAACACGGAACTTATTGTTTCACCTCTGGAACGTCGTATTTCCATCGGTGGCGTCACTCGATAGCGCGACTGACTTTTGCAAAAGCAACTGGTTATTTCAAGAGGGAGTCACGAGAAAGACGACGATCGTCGTCGAGACCGATGCTTAATTGCACGGAGAATAATACGCCGAGTAATTCGCCGTATTGCCACCGGGAAATCTCGTTTAACATCCGCAAGGCTGGCAGGTGGTCCGAGCTTGAAAGCCGCTCGTCATCCTCGAACGCGAAAGGATCGATGATTCGCCGTAACATTGATACGAATACTCCCTTTCCTTGGATCGATCACGCTCCGTAACTTCCTACACTTCCATCTTCGGAAATTCTGGGTCAGCGGATTTCTTTAAAATCGAGACAATCGTCGCTCAATCCTAGAGTCTATAAATCTCCGTCGAAAAAGAATCGACCATTCGTTTAACCTCTCGTATACATCCTCCTGTGGATCAAATTTTTATTATATCATACAATTATCATCATTCTTAGCAACGATTGCCTCTTAACATCCAAGAGTTGCGGGTACATCGTAACCCCTAAACTTCCCAAAGCCCCAAATCAATGAGCAATGACCGATCTTTCGAGATCCGCTCGCCTATCATTACTCCTCGATTGCGACAATAGCGGCAAGAACGCGGATCATTTAGCACCGCAACTTCGTAAGCAGCTATAAAAACCGGAGAATGCCGTAGTACCTTCGAAGTTTACCTTGGCTGCGTCAGAAATCACCCTTTCCCCCCATTCCGGCGTTCCTTCCTCCCCGGAGGGAGGGCGAGGCGAGGGGAGGGTAGGGTAGGGGAAAGGGGGCGAAGAGGAGGAGGCGGCGAATGCACTTTCACCGCATTCGGCTCCTGGTGCTATGCGGCACCGCACTCGACGAAGGTTGCCTCCTGCAATTCGCGGAGTTTTAACGAGCGTTCGAGTCGATTGGCTCTAGGCGCGGGTAAATGGGAGTAGGAGCATTCCAAGATTGCCTTCGCCGACAGACACGAGAGCTTTTCGCGCGACAAATGCGTACCGAGGATTTTCCACGGGCAGGAAGATACTGAGGAATATGGAACTCTATCGAAGGATACCGAGGATAATTTCCGCGGAACAAAATAAAGCAATGCCGAGGCACGTGCAAGGTGTTCGTAAACTTTATTATCGTTCGATTAAGATTACGCTTCCATCGATTCGCGGTGCAAAATTCTTGGAATTTTCGAGTTCAAGGATTTCTCGAAGTTAAATGGAGTCGAAAGATATCTCGTCGGGGTCTGCTCCATGATCGATGCACTTCCCTTTGACGGCGGTAAAAAATTTTACGACAACCGGTCAACGATCTTTCCTCGGCATTCGGAGGAAAGCAGGTTGGAAAATATGACCAAAGACGCGTGCAATAATACGCCTTGCAAATGGTATTTTAGAATTTCTTAATGTTCGATCGTATACGATGTTAATGCTCGTGAGATAAAGACGATAGCCATTGTTAGAAAAGGCTAGAAAATATTTAGCTCCAGACGATAGCCCGACTTTGATCCGTAAGCGATTATGAATCGGCGCGTATCGATGACTCGATCCTCCCCGCAAAACCGATATGCAAATCCATTCGAGGAACCGCGCTTCCGCATGAAACATATTTAGACTCGACGAAATACTAGAATTTCGAACGAGCGCTCGATCGAGCGAAGATATTTCCAGTGACGTAAGTAGGAAAAGATTTCCGGGAATCGAATGGAGCCGCGAGGAAGAACCGTTCGTCTCGCGCATGCGCGAGTAAAGAAAAGAATTTTAGCGGTGTTTTATCCGCGACACTTTAAACCTTATTTCGAGAGTTAGGCGCCGCAGCAAAGACGCTCCTCGATTACGCGAGCATTTTTATCGTTCCGCAGAGGCGCGTAAGCAGTAAAAACGCCCAACGAACCGCTTTGCTCGGAAGAAACGCGATATCCTTCGCCGCATACCTGCGAAAAGATAGACACCGCAATTATTCCATTTCGACCAAGGTGGTGCAATTTATTAGAATTTAGACCCAACGCACTATAGTCGATTCTCCATAACGAACGATTCGTTTATACTTTGACAAAGCTCAAATCGAACGATCTCTTCGACAACCATTAATTAGGTAGTTCTGCTGGCCGAGAATCCAGCCCAACGATGTCATTCAACATCATCCGCATGATCTGCTTCCAACAATAGGGCACATCTACGTTCCTCTTCAAAACTCAATTTTCCTACTAAAAAAGAATATTTTCGACTGGAAAGGGATAGGAAAGGGTAGCTTCCAAGGCAAACGAGGGCGGTCAGTGGCTTGCCGAGACTTCGATCGGAGGATCTTCTCTCGCCGGAGGGAGGCCCGATCGGGTTACATAAAGAAAGCAAGGTCTGGCCAGTGGGCGCGAACTGGCGCGAACTATCCGATCGCTATCGCTGCTCGTCGACGGCCGAAAAACAGCGGGCACTCGTCTCGAAGGATGAGCCGCCTCGTCGGCAGGAGTCGCGCTCGCGTTATCACCGGCGGCCGATTCCGCAGATCTGCTCGCACGATATCGGCCCTCGCCACCCGGTATACGTATCGCCATAGACATATATATATACGCCGCTGGTAAAGGTTATGCGATTAGTTGGCGCGTCGGGTCTCACGTTCGCGACCGGCGGCGATTATTAGAACACGAGTTGTCGCGGTGCAACGCACGCCGGAACCGCGCTTCGCGCCGATTTCGAAATCCGCCGAGCGCGTCGAAGCGACCTTCCCGAATTTGAATCTCGAACTCCGAGTCGTCGAAGGTCGATGGTCCGAGCGAGAGTCGTTCGCGAACTTGGAGGAGGAATCGCGGTCGAACTCGAATCCCGCGAAGGACCGTCGAATTCGAGGCGGTGATCGTCTTCGAATCGAGAGAAGGAATTATCGTCGAATTTGAACCACGGATCATCGGTACGTCGTCGCAATCGCGGCGCGTCGTTGATTTGGGAGCGGAGATCGGCGTCGAGGCTAAACCGCGCGAATCGTCGTCGGACTCGGTCGACGATTTATCCTGGAAGTGGGAAGCGAAATTTATCCCGAATCTCTGGAATTGGAATACGGATTGGAATCGAGAATTCGCGGTGAGTGATGCGTGTATTCGAGTCTCGTCGATCGAATTCAAAAGCGCGGCCGAGCGCGGGGTATTTTGGTTTCGTCGATAAACCGCGATGCTACTTTCCGCCTTATGGCCGATAAAACAAATCTAGATGATACGTTTCGCCCGCGATAAGCGCCTAAATATACTCCTCGGTGCTCGATGTGCGTTTCATCGAAGAAAGTGGGAGATCCATCATCTTGTCGACGAATTTCATCCGGATATCTCCTTGATCTATTTTATCGAGGAATTTCATCGACCGCTTTCATCGTTGATTTTATTGGCAAATTTCGTCGACGAATTTCGCGGATAAATTCCATCAAACCATCTCATCGATAAACACTGGAGAAGCGCGATGAGTTCGTCTTGAACGCGGAAGAAATCTACGGATGGAGACCTAGGAGAATTTCAAATCATCGAGTTCGAAACCGAAATCGCGCCATCGAAAAGCGATAACGCAAACCTTGATCGTCCATTTACTTCACTTCGTTGGTGACCATCCTCCAAGATTAATCGTAGATTTTTATTAGCACGTGCCGTGATGTTTGACGCGTTAATACAATTGACATCGTCGAGTTATTTTGATTCGCTCCGCGCTGTTAGACGAAGTGTCCGTTGATATATAAATACACTAATACGAAAACCGCGACGGCTTGCATATTTTTCAAGCAAATAATGACGAGGTTGGCTAGATTGATAAATCGTCTACACCGTGCATCGATAAACCACTCTTGCGAATTTTTGGTGCAAAGCGTAATTACGAACAGCGCCATTTGCGGCTGTCTCTTTATAATGGCGAGCAAAATGGTGGAGGATCGCGGTACGAAATTGTTTCAAAATCCGATGGGGGGCACAAATATTTACTCGAGGATTTTGCGCCGGTAGATTCGCCAAAGTCCACTCCGGCTAGGGAAAAGTTTTGCTCGTGTCTTGCCAGTATCTCTGAGTGGACTTATACTACTTGATATCGCGCGGTACTTCACGCTGCATTGGAAACTGCCGATAAGTAAGCCGTTCTATTTCGATATTATTACGATACTTACTTCGTCCATTATTAGTCTTAATTATTTGTTCCTCTGAGCGATCGATGTAATTAATTATAAATAAGCTGCATCGCCAAAATATTTCCGATTATTGGAAATTATTCGAGCAACGCGAAACTGCCGATAAACGAGCTCCTCTTTCCCCGTGTTATATTCCAATGTTCTCTTCGTTTGTTAATATTTTAACTCGTTTATAATCTGAAATTATGGATACGATACAAAAAATTAACCTTTATCCATAATCTCGATTGCGACGATGATAAAAAGAATATTCGTCCTTTGCGCGAACGTCCTGTTGGAAATAAGCGAGCGGTTAAATCGTGCCTAGCCCAATGCCGATCACGAGATTCTACGCGTGGGAAAGGATGAAAGGAAACGATGATAAAGTCTGATTTTAAAGGGCAAATAGTTCTCGTACCTCCGTCTCTCGGGTATTTTTCCTCCGTTCTTCTCGAGCTCCGCATTAAAACGTCTTTCTAAAAGTTGAGAATTTTTTTTCTTTTTTCAGAAAATCAGAATGAAACTTTTTTAACCGCATCGAAGGAATTTCATTTGAGAGCAAAGAAGTAAGAGAGGTTGAACGACCAACGCCGAGGTATTACATTGAAATATGGCTCGCTTCTATTTTTTAAAGCGCTTTCCTCTCTTTAGTCATTGGGTTATTACGTCGAGTAACGAACAAAAGCTCCTTTACGCAACACCATTCCGAGAACCGACCGTATTTTATTTTAATTTCCGTCTCACCTTCGCAACCTTCTTTCCATTTCGCGTTACGAGACGCGTGCAAATATTAGCATCATTCATCCAAGTGTGCCCGGGTAATTCGTAAGAGTCAAGTTTGGTGATCGATCGTTGCTTTCTTCGCCTAGTTTTACGAGCTACGCCAGCCACCAGGTAATCTGCACACAAAAGTGCGGGACAAGAAATACACGGTAGAAGGAACGTGAGATATACAAGACTCGTGACCTAAAAAATGTACTCTTAAAATAATCTTTCTTGATTTTTCGATAAATTCGTTCGAACCTTGGGAGCATTTCTCGAAAGGCTTTGACCATCGGATAGAAATCCCGATTCGAAGAATCGAAGGAACGCGGCCGAATAAGGAGTTGTTGCGTCTCTTAAATTATGTAACGGAAGCTCTTTAGCGAGGTATTTAAAAGTACCGATGGCCGGTCCATAAATCATCCGGCCAGTCTCGACTGCACGGATGATCGAAGGATTCTTAGAAGGAAAACAAGTACGAGGATCCTTTCTATTAACGATGACTATTCCCAGGTATCGATACTGCAATGCACAGCTATAATGTGAATATTAAGCAGAGGTGTGAGTTTTCTATTAATAACCCGGTCTGCCTATGAGTAAACATCAAATAAATCCATTTGATCGTGTTAATCGATCGTCTCTCCATTCATCGATACCCTCGGTCATTCGACGCGATTACGCTTTATTAAATCGAATTTCTAAAATAAATATTTTGATCAGGGCCATCGTCTCGATCCTCGGTCGAGAATTCCTGAACGCGAGGTAAGATTGCGGATAGGAGTTCCAAAGTGGGTGACACAATCTCATTACGGATGCGAATTATGTAAGAGAAACGTTGGGAATGCTGAATTTTGTACCGGCGAATGGTTCTGGCTATTGGGTAAAGGACGAATCTATCGGAGCGAGAATTCGCGATTTCTGACTCGTAAGCACATTTCGAGAAACGACGATGCTCGAATTTTTGTGCGATCCGCGATATTACTAACTTGTGCCGTTGAAATTTCACGACATTGTAAGCTCAGGGCTTTGATATATCCCCGTAATCGATGTTTTTACCGTTGCCGGTGTTTATCGACATCGAGAAAAAAAAAATCGATTACCACGCGTTAATCGATCGATTATTAGCGATCAAAATCGCTATACCATTGGCAATAATTTACGAATGTTAAATTTGTACGTCGTCGTTCCATCGATCTCTATCCCGTTACAGGAACACCATTAAAATTATCCTATATACAGTCTCTAGTTCCATAAAAATATCGTACGATTCTACGTTATACGCGATGCATCGTATTTTACCGTTCATCGCAAAACCTATTTTCTCGGTTGTACCGTAAAAATAAAATGGCAGCAATGTGCTCGGCCAAAGATACGAAAAGGAAGTCGTAATGCAGTTACGGGAGATAAGAAAAAGGCTCGAGGAAGGTCGGTCGCCGTAAAGCAAAGACGTGGCTCGTTCGCCGGATTAAGCACGTTTCGAAGATTGCGGCATTTACGAGACATTCTTCGAGGCACGCCTCGTATTTTACTTCGTCGCTCGGAAGAAATCTCGTTCGGCCCGTAAGCGGTGTTGCTTTACCCGATAAAGCGCAGCGTAGAGCATGGACGCTCTGGCAAAAATATAAGCAGAAATTTGCGGCTATATCGGTGCTAAGAGAGACATTATGATATATCATTGGGCATTATATGTATATACCGACGATAGATTTAATTTTATTGATACTCACGTGGGAAACAGTGTCACCAACACCCATTGACGATGGAATTATTGGCGGATAATGTTAATCACACGCGTTGTCATTGACCGTAAAAATTGAAGAAACGAAAGTATACCGTGTTTCCCCCGTTAATCGTATTTCGCGTCTTTGTCGCAGAACTCTCGTAGCTCGAGCCACCTGAGGAGCCATCATGGAGGATCGCACGATGATGTTGAAACTCGTCTCGTCCGAACACCCGATGCACGTGGAGGAGCATCACCACGAGCTCGACGTGAACGCGAGCAGCGTGCTGATAGCCAAAGGAGTTACCATGATCGTCCTTTGCTCCGTGAGCACCTGCATGGGCATCCTGCCGATGCAAATGGCCAAATGGCTCAAGTGGAACACCACTGACGTCACGAATCCAAGGTATCCTTCGCTACGGTCTCCTTCGTTCCTGGCACCAACCACATTTCGCCTGCAATCTATGGTTTTGAAAGGGATTTTTTCACTTTGGGGTCGATTTTCGATACCGCTTATACTTCTTGGCAGCCGACCTTTTGTTTTCGCTCTTTAGGACATAGTGGGATAAAAAATATTCCAGTAGGTGCTTCTGTATTATATTTGTAATGCCAAAAACATTTTCGATACGCGAAATTCGAACCTTTATTGATTCGCGTGGAAATCCGAAGCTCCATCCAGAGTATAATCCACAATTAACAAGCCCATCGGCGCGTGCATGCGTTCTTCCCGCACGCAGATCCAATGAATACTCGAACGCTCGTTTTCTTACACGCGGAAAATCCGGGTTCGAATCGTTTCCATCGTCTTCTTATGATTTTTCCACGTGATACGCCAACACCACAGAATCTACATCTACGATGTAAATCGATATTGCGAGAAACCCAGGTTTAATCCGTTCGAGTGCGCGCGATGATAGCCACGCTTGTTATCGATAAAGACGCGATTGGGCAAACGATAGATGTTACAAATTAATAAATAACGGTTGTAAATACTTCCACGTACGTTGTGAGAATACGATGAGACGATCGAGCAGCACCGCTTTAGAGAACGGCTAAACTATAAGGAGTCGAGGCCGGGCCAATTAAATTCACGCTTTTCACTTTCGTCGAGTTCAACCCCAAGATTCAAAGTCCGACATATTCCGCGTATAATAAAAGAAATCGTGCGCAATATTTCGCGAGAGAATTGAGATAAATAAGGGGTATGAACGCTGTCAGGAAACGGTTGGAAATAACTCGCATGCCGTCGAAAGGAAGCGAGGAGATGATTGAGCAGTATCATTTTAGAAAACAACTAGATTGGGACGAGTCGGTAATTGAAACTATTACGGCAGGTCAACGAAACTGGTGAGCATGCTATTAGGGTTTGGCGGAGGCGTGCTCTTCTGCACGACGTTTCTGCATTTACTGCCGGAAGTGACGGAAGGAGTCGCCCACCTCGTCGAGGAAGGAAAATTACCTCGTCTGAGCTTCTCGCTGGCCGAGACTCTCGCTTGCGCAGGGTAAGACACGAGATTTCAGTACATCGAGTACAATAGTCGCGAGCAAAAAGGAGACGATCGTATATATTTCATCTCTATAGTCTGCTGGCAAATCGTGGAATAGAACTGTAGCGCTAAATAAATATAAATTGGACATTTCCGAGAGTTTACCCAAGACGTGTCGTTACGGCCAACAGATTCTTCATAATGTACCTGGTGGAGGAGTCGGTGCACACCCACCTGAGAAACAAGCAGGCGTCCAACGAGATCGGTTCCAAGAAGGACGTAAATCGCAGCACGAACGAGCTCGTCGAAAATGGCCAGGCGCTACCACCGTGCGCCAATGGCCACTCTCACTTGTAATTACCGCCAGTAATTGCGCAACACTGTCATAGTTGCGGTACGCCGCAGTAAGGCATACGAATGGAGATCGGACAACGAATCGAAGCTCCTCTCGTTTTCTGTCTCGCGTACTCTATTCTCCCCGACTTCGTCGTTTTGGTCAAAGTACCGAACTCGGCTATTCGCTCGAGGGATTAAAAAAATTATGCAACATCGTGACGCTTGATAAAATCGATAAAATTTGTCCGGCAACATCCATCGAATCGGGGGAACGATAAATAGGATATATATATTGTACGTAAAATTCGATGTACCGTTTATATTTACGTTTCGACCATCGCCCTTTGCGTTTGCGCACGCATTATCGTCGCGGCGGTTTAATCGATTTTATATTAAAGCGTATTTTCCCTCTCTTTAATCGATACTTCGTTCTCGCCGGGTTCTTCCTTTCGATTAAAACTACTTTCGAAATGGAACTCGAGTTCCAACCGGCCCGTCGTTAGCCTATACCGATCTCCCGTTGTATGCCAAGAATACAGTGACTTTCACGACGGTAGATACGCTCCATTTAATCGCGCATATTTTTTCTCGATACTAAGACCAATGAAAGTCCTACTTTGTTTCGCAGCAACGGCCACGGACACTCGCATCACATACCGGTGATAATAGACGACAAGGATGATTTCGTCATAAGCTCGCTGAGGGGCCTGCTGATCATCCTGGGCCTCTCGGTCCACGAATTGTTCGAGGGCCTGGCCATCGGTCTCGAGAGTTCTTCCAGTTACGTCTGGTGAGAGACGCTTCTCGCACGATCGATCATCGTTCTCTTGGATGCGCGGGAAGATAGTCGCGCCTTTAACCTTTTATAAACCTTTTTAGCCTTTTATAAACGATTACTTCACAGTCGCGTTTAGCTTATGTTCGCTATCCCAAGTTGGTTATCGCGTTCTTCCAAATTCGTGTATCGCCGATCGTAAGTTCGTCGATCGCTCGCATCTCATCGATCCAGAGCTAAGGGCACCAAATTGCCATTCGCAATTCTCCGAGGCACTGATTATCTTACTACATTATTTAAATATCGAATATCGATCTGTCAATGAAAAAGCCATTCGATCGATTCGCAGGTACATGTTCGCTGCGGTCGCTGCGCACAAGTTCGTGATAGCGTTCTGCATCGGCGTGGAACTGATAGCCTCGAAGACCAGGCGCTACCTCGCCGTCATCTACGTCTGCACCTTTGCGATCGTCTCCCCTTTGGGGATAGGAACGGGGATGCTTTTGGTCGGAGGTGGAAGCGCAGCCGCTAGCGGACCTCTCGCTGTGATACTACAGGTGAGTTTATTTTCCCCTATAATTTCCCACCACGACCAGGGAATTTGCCTTGTTTATCCATCGAAGAGTCCTTCGATGTCCCTCGTCTTCGATTCGTACATAAGCAATGCCTGTAGGATTTTCCTTCGAAAGTTTATCGACGAAACGCACATTGCAGGGACTGGCCTCGGGGACTCTGCTGTACGTCGTCTTCTTCGAGATTCTTCAGGAACACAGGAGCGGCTTGAAGCAGTACCTCTCGATCCTCGTGGGCTTCATCCTGATGTTCGGCCTGCAGATGCTCAGTAAGTGCTAAAATAGTTTCTTCTCGCTTCGCGAATGTTAGGCGTAAGGTGAATCGCGTTTTACGGTTTACTTACGCTGCTTTATGACTCGTGAGTAGACGAAAAGATCTACTCCTCGAATACTCGATCGATCAAAATTTCCAGGTTCGATAGAGCACGTGTCGGTAATTCGTATGTAACTCTGAGGAAAAACCACGACGCTATTATTGATCGAAATTCAACGGAATTGAATAATTCAAAGACTAATATAAAAACAAATTTCAACGGTCGTTTATGAAAGGTAACGAAGAACGGCCGCAATTGCGTTTACACGTTATTTTCGCACATTTCCCTACATAATCGTAGTTTTATGGAGAACGTTCTGTGCGTCGACTTTGATAAGGGTGGGAGAAAACGTACAATAATCCGTTTGTTTACTCGGTCGTGTTCCTGAAAGAAGGAAAGGAATCGCGAGCGAACTTCGAACACGATGATTTATAGCGTCCGCCAGTCGCTCGAGGAATATTTAATTCAACAAATACGGCTTCTTCCCGATCGATCGGAAAATTTATTTACGAAGTGCTTTTCGCTGTACTATTTGTTCATTGATTCTCGACGGTTTTCTTATCTTTCACCGAAGAACAGTCTTCCGCTTACCGAGTCTTTCCTCCAAGTTTATTCAACGGCCGAGCGCGCAACGGTCCGTCGGAGGATTCGAGAAGAGATCGAGGGAATTAAACGGATTGAAAACACGGAAAACGATTAACGAGCTCACGGTTTATTTTTACGCTTTCATTTATTTGCTCGGTATTCGTATCGATAAGTTACGCCTCGAAAAATAAAGGCCAAACGCGTAACAATATTTTGATTGGTGTAAGAATCGAAGTATCGGTATCGAGACGCGTTTCGTCAATATACGTTACAGGTGTGTGAAATGCTGATATCTTCTTACAAATACCGACGGTACGTTTGAGATACCGGCTATTTATGTTAAATACGGACAAAAAACGACGATAAACAGCTCGGACACCGTGCTCTCTTCTGGAACGAAGAGCCACCAGAATATTTTTCATCTCATATTGCGGCTCTCGTATATATCACTTTTTTACAATACAATTATGCCTTGACGCGTCTCGGCGCGCATTTGTCTCGTCGAAAGACGCTTTAATAACCGTACTGCGTTATACCGCCATAAGCGCGCCTCTCCGCCATTCCTCGATAGCGCGTTACTTTTTTTTCTCCACGCATCATTATCGCATGTGTATTATTACCTTCGAGTTAAAATTAATGCACGATCAATCGTCCTCTTCTCTTCGATATTTCGCCCTCCTATTAGTTTTCTAGATTTCCTTATCCCGACGCGTCGACCAAGCAAGAGAGGAGGCCTTATGAGCGATGGAATCTAGTAAGCGCGATCCATCGTAAATCCGCTTGAAAAAAAATATACGGATTTCGAGCGAAGATAAAAGCGCCGTCGATGTAAATGAGGTAGAAATGGCGAAATAACGTGGTACCACGTCGATGGTAATCGGCGCGTTAATTATGCGGGCATGGCCCCTTCGTCGTTGGTCCCATCAAATGGCCAATTAGATCGGTTAGCGGCTTGATTAGTCGCAATCGAGAAATCCGCCACTCGATCCGTCCCTTCGAGAACAACGGGATTCGGCTCCTTTCGCGGCTGGCGTATCGGATGTTTCGACACGCGGAGCGCACACCGCACCATCGATTCTGGTTTCTACTTTCACCCTTTTCGCGCGAATAAGCGAAAGGATAGAACCGGACGCACGCCCGATCCAGACTCCGTAAAAATCGCGTTGACCGATACGTTCGAGAAGCGGCACGATTCGATGCGAGTCGTGAATTTTAACAGCGAAAACTACCCCTGTTAAAAGATAAGAAAAAAAGCCTCCAAAAGTATCGCATCGTGGACGAGTTTGGGAAATCGAGCGGAGGAACGACGATGCGATGCGAATATTACCGTAGGGGCACAAGAGATGGAGTGGGAGGTTTTTTGGCCAGGAGTTTATTTCTGGTCGGTTCTTTGTCGTTCGAGCATCGTCTCGAACGTTGGCCCCGCCGTTTCGTTTTTCCATCGACGCCCGGGAAACGCGCGCTGACGGCCGATAATTGACTGTTGACCAGCGATTAATTAAACACTGGCAATCGATAAGTGTCAGCCGCCTCGACGGCGTTCATCCGCCGTTTACGCGCCACGACGTTTACTCGCCTCTGCGGCCCGCCAGTTTCCACTTAACCCCTTTCCGTCCAACCCCCTGTCCGACTCGACCTTTTACATCCGATCCTCCAAAGCTCTTTTAAAATACCCTAGCATTTTTGAACGATTTCTCCAGGATTCGCGTGAACGACAGTCCGCGCGAATGTCCGAGAGTCTTCGAATTTTTTATACGTCATCGTCACTGTCGAGGAACACGAAGGATATTTGTTGGCTCGACGGCGGAAATCGTGCACTCGAGGAGCGATTGCTCGCAAAAAGTGCGGTAACGCGGTTCGAAGGTGACTCGCATAGCGGAACCTCTGCTTTTTCCGCACGAGTGACTCGAGGTTTGCATTACTCAGACGCCTTTCACCGTAAAACGGCCTTCACCCATCTAAGTACACCATTAACGTGCATTCCCGTGCATGGCTCTTTGCGCGTGTCTCGATCGAATAATACCCGAATTGTCTCGCCTCTCCCCAAAAGTTATCTCGCCCGAGATTGACCTGAAATATCATTTTTTCGAATCGAATTTTGATAATAAAATCGGTTGCCGAAATGTTTTCGAAATTTTGCACGGAGGGGAATATCTTTGCACGAAGGTTTTGCGATACAGAAATCGCAGATTTTTTCGACGAGCACCGATGATTTTTTCCGTGTCACCATTCGGTGTTCCGGATGTTGTTTCGCATTGTGTCGATGTGGAGTCATCCGCGGAGCTTGAAAACCTTGAGGATCGCAAATCGCATGGTACGCCAGTGCTCGCGATAATTTTTGCATACCTATTACATCGGCGATAATCGCGATAATAACTGCAATTGCGATTCGCCTCCGCGATCGGATCTTATTTTCTTCGACGCTTTATTAATAAAAATCACCGATCAACCAAATACAAGTGAATTTAAGGATACGATATATCGCCGTTAGATTTCATTCGAAAAAATAAGAAACGTTCTTTTTTTTTTCTCGAAACGATTCGACGTGAAAGGCAAGGACGGTGCACGGTCTCTTTAACGGTTAAATTAAATTTGTATCGACCGTTATGGCTCTTACTTTACGCGAAACCAGTGAAAAAGTCGATCGAGGATTTGCAATACGTTCCAACGTGATTTATCACGGAAATCCTTTGTCTATTTGCATTCGGAAATCTTTTTTATCTCTGGAGCATTTTATCGCGCGTTATAAAAGAAAGGGAGAAAAAACGTCGACCTTGAGACGATTCCTCGCACGATGCGGATGTGATGAGAGGATGGGTAATGCCAAGTGGTGATGCAAAGAGACGAATTGGCCGACGGTCCGCCAATTGATACCTCGAGTTAGCCAATTATTCACTTTGTTAACCAGCGACACCGTGCCCAATAATTACGTCTGCCTCTGATTTCATAATTTTCGAAATCAAACCAAGATCTTACGTCCAGGCAAGAATCGAACAGGGCATACATCGTGCGAGACATCCTTTTCGGCTTACCTTATTTTTTTTCTTGCAAGTCTACTCGTAAAAAGAAGAGTGAAGAATAAGCGCATCGAGTCGATCACCGGTTTGAATTCGTGCTCCTTCACTTTCGTCCAAATGAAAAATCACTTCTCCGAAGCATCTCGCCGACCATTACGATATCTGGCAACGAATTTTCGCGCCTTATCGAATATTATCGCGAATCATATCCGTTCAGATTATCAAAAGTTCAGCTACGTTTTTGCATCTGATACAAAGTACGATCTCTGCTCGCACACATATATACCCACGTCATTATCGCATCCTTGACCTTACCGACGACTACACAATTTCACGATGGAACGCATCGTGTATGTAAATATATCGAAGAAGTCATATCGACTACATGCGCCTATTGGATAATATCTAAGAGTCGAATTTGGCCGGGGTATCGAGTTACGGAGAGCGTTGGAAACTTTCGACAACAAGATTTCGAACGATCAACGAGCCAACCTCCGGATCGTTCGCGATCGATATCCAAGCAAAGCGCTCCACAGCGCGAGGATAATGGCTAAAACGATCTCTCCACCGCTGTATATCTCCATTGCAATATTTCTACAACAGCGGTATTTTTTGATCGAAATATTCTCGCAAACAAATTTCCACATTTAAATATTTTCCCGCGATATTTTCACGCGCGAAATGATTTTTCCACGGGCCCAATACCCGACCATATCCACACCGTGTGTGTTAACGTCCGAGGATTTACGAACGTCCGCGATGTTCGACGCCGACGATCGCTGGAGGATGGAAGCGGGCTCCCTCTCGTGGGAGGGAAGGGAGGGGGGAGGTTCCTCTTTGATCGGCGCGAGGGGAAGGGTCGAGAGGGGGGAGGGGGCAGGGCGAGGGGAGAGGGGGGAGGGGCCAGGGCGAGGGGAGAGGGGAGCAGGAAGCGCTCGGCGCGGGAGGCCGCGGCCGCGGGCGGAGGAGGAGGAGGAGGGGGTGGGGGAAGGGGGAGAGGGCGGGGAGGGGGGACGGATCGAGCGACGAGGTCTCCATCCTGGCGCGGAGTAGCCGATTAGCCGCCGCACCGCGTGGAACGACGCCAGTCGCGTCGTACCTCGGATTCTTATGTTCGCGGTCCTGCAGTGAACGGATCACCTCGTGCGCAACCCCTCGCGATCTCCCCGGGCTTACGGAGAGTCTTACCTGCTGGTAACGTGAACAGAGCTTCGATAAGCCGCGGAGATTCCTCGCGGTGCGAATTTTTTGTGCATTTCCCGGGCTTCCTTGTATTTTTGATAGAGTACTCGAGTGTGCAAAGAGTGCCGATAAATCGAATGGATCTTGATCGTGGGAGTTTATCTTGCGCCCTATGCCGATGTAACTCTGTATGTATTCTTGGTAGCGAGAATCGGTATCCAATGTGGAAAGGGTGTCTTAGGTCTTGTTTTTTATTCGATTTGGAACGATCGCTGCTAAAGTGCAAAGAGTAAATGAGGCGAATGATTCTCGGTGGTGTACGTTTTTTTCGAAGTATCTCGGAAAAATCGATGATCCGAAGAATGTGATTGAAAAAGGGATATGGCGGATTTGAGAAATATAATCGTTCATACTTCGAAGATCAAGATGTATCTCGTTCCGGAGGAACGAAAGATTTGATTTCTTCGAAAGGCACCCAATTCGTTCGCAAGTCCGATGACATATTCTCGATCGACGTAGGAAGGGGAAGCGGTAACGTGTAGAAAGTGTCGATGATCCAAGGAAGACGGTTCGTCGTTCGGTCGATTGCGTGCTCCTCGACATTGAATAATATTCTCTCCTTCCTTCCGCGACGCTCGTTTCTCACAGAATTTGGAATCGCTCCTAATTCCTGGAATGCGTCGATCTCGAAACTGCTTATCCACGTTTTCCCGCTTTAAATCGGGAGACGAATCGTGAAATGTTTGGTTGAAATAGGCGGGTAATCGAGGGACAAATCGTAAAATATTTGGGCGACAAATCTTCGTCGTAGAATATCTGGTCGATGAAAGAGAATAGTAATGCACTTTTACTGACGCACGAAACGATTGCATCCGAAACACGGAATACGTTTCTAACGACTGCCAAGACCTTTGCTATTCCATAGGTAGTTCGCGATCTCCTTGCACGCTCCTTACCCCGTGTATCCGCATAAAAAACCTTGTTCTCCATTCGAGATCTTATTTTTATCTCCAAATCAGAACCTTGCCCTTATTACCGAGCATCGTAGATGATAGATCTTCCATCGACCGTTTGACGGGTCTTCAACGATCGAGACGAGACATCGATCCTCTACGTTCCACGGTCGCTTCAAACTCAGATTTCGATATCGTCGAACTTTCTATCAACTTCAAACCAACGCGACTTCTTCCAAGACAAGGATCTTCTCCTTCCAAATTCCTACACGAGATAGTTATCGATCAAAAGTCCACTCATTGATCGTCGAGCGATTCGCGGCTCGTATGCAACTCGTTTTCTTTCGCTTTAAGGGTACAGGTTTATAAGAGGAAGAATAAAGCGCGGTTAGCGTATCGAAATCTAAAAGAAATTCGGTCGTAAAGAAACCGCCGACTATCGAAACATCGATCGATGCGAAACGCGGTAACCCGCTCGGCGATCCGTTCGCACTTTCAAAAGGAAAAGTGTAATATTACCACATTAGAGATCAAGGAGTAAGCTCACCTAGATTCGCTCGAAAATAACGGGGAATTCGTACTCGCCGATCGATGGATATCCGTGAGCGTATAGCGCAATTTCAGCCGCGAATAATCGCGCATTTCACTAGGGCCAGATCCTTTTCAGTACCGGGCAATTATTTTCTAGAAATCGCGGAATATTCTTTTCCCAGTTTCGAACGGTTAAACTCCAAAACTCGCGAAGGATATTCTTGGCGGGGTCACCGACGATAGAGGCTCAACGATATTCCATCGACAAAATTTCATCAACAAAAACCCCTTATTAAATTAACGAGAAATTCCGTACGAAGCGTTTGCGCGAAGTTTCGCGGTGAAATTTCGCAGAAAAATTTCGTACGAGGATCTCCGCCAAAATTCGCACCGGAATTTCGCGCGGAAATCCCGTGAAAAAATCTCCGTCATTCCTTCGGCCATCCTCCACGTGGGCGGGCAATGACCGAGGAATCGTTGATCCGCAGCGGCAAGAAATGATCGTCGAGGAGGAGGTCGAACATCGGCTCGCGGCATCGGCGTTAACGCATCGGCCGGCTTCGATCCTCGAGGAGGCCGCCAAACGGCGAGACTTTTCGTGCGCGCGAAAGGCGGGAGAGTGAGAGGAGGAGGAGGAGGAGGTGGAGGTGGTGGAGAAGGGGGGAGGGAGGAAGGGGGGAGGGAAAATTTGCTCGCGCCTCGAGGAGCGTTGCGAGTTATGCAGCTCGATTGTCCGAAATTAGTGTGCAGTCTACCACCGACGTGCGCGTCGCCTCGAGCCTCCTGAATCGTTTGCACGACGCGCGCTCGTGTTTCCTGGAAGAAGAACTTGCAGGAGTACCGAGGGAACTCGAGGTTTCGATCGACGCAAGTCCGAGGTTCGTCGACTCGATCGAAGTGAATTATTCGAAGGATTCTTGGAAGCGATCTCTCGAACTTTTGTGTTTTCTCGCAGAATTTCACATTCCCGCGTGAAGAAAGTGCGAGGAAATTTCGACGATCTTCACGCTTTCGCGCAAAGTTTCTCGCGTTTTGCGCGATAAACGGTGGTGACTGAATTTTCAGAAGTGTCGGCCCATCGACGGTGGCGAACGGAAAGCGAAGACTTACGACATTCGAACGACACGAGGGTCGAAGATTTACCTCGTCAGACTGGAAACCGAGCGCATTCGAGTTACACCGCAAAGTGCTCGAAACGTCTGTTTTGAACTCTCGGTCGTCGGCGACAGGTGTCGATTGAAAGAGTAAACGTGATATGGTGCGTTTTTTGATAGCGGAGAGGAAGAAGAGAAAAGCGTATTGCCGATCGAAGGCCGAGACGAGCATCGTTCAAAATAAAGGCAAGAGGGAAGTAACGACGTGATAATTGCACGACGATCGCGCCTGAAACTCGAAGCTTTCCCAGACCCCGTGCTCGAGACGTATCGTTTGTCCTTAAATCTCGAATACCTTGCCGTTTAAAAGGAAGAATTCCGAGACCACGAATAAAAAATACTTGGTGACGCGCGAAGGCGATAAACCATCCGAAGCGTACGTTCGAAAAATAATTCGTTCGGTGCTCCAGTGTCGATGCGTACCTAACGATCGAAAATCCTGTGATTTTCAAAGGACGAGACAAACGAGTACGAGCGAATATTCAAGAATTTATTCGCGCGACGCTAAATATCCGACTCGTCGAAACCAGGACGACTTCGAATCTCCGATTCTTCCGAGGATTCGACGAACGATCAGAATCCAATATTCCAGAATTAATTTGTACGAGACAAGATCGGAAATCCCTCGAGCCAGGAGGGATATACGAGGTGAACGAACAATTTCGCGCGATCGATCCGCGCGTTGATCCTCTTCCCGCGTCGCATCGGCACTGCGATCCTTGGAGAAAAATGGAGGAGACGACGACACCGTCGACGATCCTGCTGATGGCCAAGATCGGGGCGATGATCGGCCTGGGCTTCGGCTCGCTGATCCTGGGAATGCTGCCGCTGATAGTGGGCCGCTTCAGGGCGAAGCGCCGGCAGAAACGTCATCGCGGCATGTCCAGCAATTCCAGCACCTGCACGTCCGCGTCGACCTCCAACGCCTCTTCCACGAGCGTGCACTCCGCATCCGCCGCGGACTCGCAAGTACGTCCCGTCCGAGCGAGAACCTGTACGCGCTCGTTTTTACCCCCGATCCTTCGTTGACCGACCAAAGATCGATCGGAAAAGTCATAGTGTATACGAGAAAAACATTGGACTCGCATTTGAGGTATCCCAGTGGAAAGCTGCCAACAAAAACGTTTGGCTCGTCGATCGTCTTTGGAGATCGTTGAAAGTGATGGGGGAGAATGCGATTTTCCATTGGTATTATGGAAAGCGTTCGAAAATGTGGGCCGCCGGGCTTGGTAATTCGGTATCGGAGATCATTTTTTTCGATACCAATGGGGCATTCAAAATATAAACCCACTCGAACGATTTTGAGTTAACGTCGATCGTTCGGTAGACTTTGAAAATTATGGTTGCACATCGGATTGGCGAAAAGGCGGGAGGGGCTCCTGTTTGCACTTTCGCTTCGTCGGTAGCTTTGGCGATTGTCTGGGCAAATACGAGCGATAAACGCGCTTTGTCACCGCCTCGCATCTTCGACTTTGAGCGATTGGTCCTCGCATCGTCACGGTGACGGGAGTTATGCAGTCTTGTTTGCCGTAAATATCGCCTCAAACGAGTATCCGTGTAAGGTAAATAATCGCGGAATTTTGGCGCATCGTCAAATCAACGGCCGCATTCTGCAAGCACGATCATCGTGCACTCGCGATATTTCAATCGCATTTACGGAGGAGCAAGGTAGACGATGCCTCGTGAAGTAATATTTATCTCGGATAACGGAAAAACGCATCGACGAGTTTGGGATAAACACCAGTTATTCCCATGGTAAAAATACGCGCGTACCTTGGCGATAATGGAAAAAGAAGGAAGCGGGGAGGAATGATAGAAATATATTAAAGTCAGCCGATGTATCACGGCCACTGCGCGATTTATTCTCGAAATAATACCCCGCCGATACGTACCGTCGAACCGACTATGTTATCGGAAATATAAATTCAATGCACCGCGACGCGCGTATCCTCTCTACCGGCCGCAAACCATGGTTGGAAAATATCGATTTCGCGTCTCGAGAGCGTATCCCGCAGCCGATGTATCGGCATAGCATTCAAGAGTGTACGAGTAAAAAACGTCGCGTATCGCACGGAGAAAGGTACTCGCGCTAATCGTCCAGAACGGACCCTTTTATTTTCCCAAGCCTCTTTCGAGCGTTCCACAAAACGTTATCGGTCAGCGGCCCACGATCATCGTTGTTTTACCTGGTAGGATAGAAAACCAAGAAGAGTAGTCGTGCCTCAAAAGCAAAAATTTCTCGATCGTGGAACGGCGCGTCGCGTATCGACGCGTAGGATAAAATCGAGTAAATGGAACGATCAAAGAGCCACCTCGAGCAGCTTTCCATTGGCGAACACATACTCCCGAGGAGTTTTCCACGCCTCGTCCCACCTCAGCTACCCTGAAACCCTATCCATCCTTAGGAGTCAAAGTATGAGATCGCGATAAAGGACGAAGGATCGAGAGCGAGCCTCGAGCGGGTTCTCCCGATTCCCTCGAAGCCTCCATCCGCCAGGAGAGACTAACCTGTACTCCCCAGGGCCTGCTGACCTCCCTGCTGCTCTGCTTCGGCGGCGGGGTGCTCCTCTTCACGACCTTCCTCCACCTGGCCCCGGAGGTGCGGCTGAGCGTCGAGAGGCACCAGTCGAACGGGCAGCTGCCGAGCCTCGGCACCCTCAGTTTGGCCGAGCTGCTCTTCTGCGCCGGCTTCTTCCTCGTCTACTTCGTCGAGGAGGCCGTGCACGCCGCCCTGACGGGGGAGCCCGAGTCCTCGGAGGCGTTGCTCTATCGAACCGTCTCCGTGCGTCGGTGCAACAACCAGTCCGGCACCCCGGGCTCCACGACGACCGTCTCGACGAGCACCAGGTCGACCTGGAAGGAGGAGGAGCTGGAGCGAGCGACCGACAGGCCCCACCTGGAGGATCTGCACGCGGCCAAGGACGAGAACAAGGTTCTGCCGGCTATATTCGTCCTCTCGGCCGGCGAGAGGCACGAGGAGGCCTCCCTGGCCGCTTACCCGAGGATGAAGCACCAGGAGGGTCACAAGCACGCGCTGGTGAGCAAGAACACGTCGGTGCAGGGCCTGCTGACGGTGCTGGCCCTCTCCTTCCACGCGATCTTCGAGGGCCTGGCGGTGGGCCTCGAGCCCTCGATAGCCTCGGTCGTCTACCTGGCCGCGGCCATCGCCACGCACAAGCTCGTCATATCCTTCTGCGTGGGAATGGAGCTCTACGTGGCCGGCGCCTCCACGAGGACCACCCTCGGCTACCTCACCATCTTCTCGATGGTCACGCCGATAGGCATAGCCGTCGGCCTGGCCCTGGGCCACTTTAAGAACGACAGCGAGACCCTCGGGCCCACGCCGACCATTCTTCAGGGCATGGCCGCGGGGACGCTGCTCTACGTGGTGTTCTTCGAGGTCCTGGCCAGGGAGAGGGCCAACGAGAAGAGCGGATTGCTGCAACTGACCGCGATCATCGTTGGGTTCATGCTGATGCTGGGCCTGCAGATTGCCAGTGAGTGTTTCTGCGCGCGAGGAAGATCGTCGATCGACGGGAGGCCATCGTCGGGAGGCCATCGTCGATCGACTCGCGCGATCCGTTTCCTTCGAGTTTTGCCGGCTCGATCGGGTTCGAGTGGACTCTATTTTAGCGGCAAAAATAGAGGATTTATCCTGGCCGCCGAATTCTGATCGTCGAGAAACGCACGAGGAATCTTTTCTCGTGCGTAGGAAGGCTGGTGACGAGCGTTCCGCGAGCAACTCTGTGCGTAAATAATGCGGAGTAAGGTCCGGTGATTTTTCGGAGTGGATCGAGTAAGGAGGTGTTTACGGAGTTGAAAATGCAATATTAAAAATAATTCCAACGATCCATCGAGCCGAGGTTTCGAGAGACAATTCTAGAAACCCGGATTCGGGATTCTCGCCTCGCGGCTCATCGGGAAAGTAACTCGAAGGTTAAGTGGGCGACCATCGGAATCGCTGGTATCCGCCTAACGGAATTCTTTGCTTTTGATCGGCAGTGAAAGTCATGGAAGGCTCCGTCGATTTTTCGACGAGAAAAACCCTTGAATTCTAGACGATTTCTAGGAATGCCCCGATCGTAAATCCATAGGATCGAACGTTTCGTCGCTCGAGTACTTCCGTCGAAGATTTTACGAACTCTTTCGACGGTTTACTTTTAAACGCGTTGGCGACCTCTTTCACGAGAACGATTCGATCGACTTTCTCACAATTCTCCCAAAGCGACGCGTCGAAGCTGGTATAACAATGAACGCGAATGGCCGTGAACGAATTTATTCGTATAGGTTTTCAAAGGGTGTAACCGTATGCCAGGCGAGAAAACGTCGAAGCCTCGATCGTCTTGCACGAGTGCACGATCAAACACCGTGACTTCATTGCCGTCAGCCGTCCGTGTATTCGCTGGTCAAAAATACTCGTCCAGTTTTTTCCATTTTTTTCAATATCTCCATCGATCTTCTCTCCCATCGCGTGCGCCGTCTATACGGACGGACGCGAAGATCTGCACAAAGAGTTTTTCAACGCCCTACATATCCTACGAAAACTCGTTCGGCCTCGTTGGCGGAGCTTCTGGCACCTTTTCCCCCCGGCGGCTCGTTTTCGACCGTGCAAACCTATCGCGGGTACGTCCTTGATATAATCACCGGCAACGTGTTACTCGCGGCAACTCACGTAAGGCGGGAGCCTCTCTCGTCGATCGATTCGACGAAAAACTCGAGAAAATCTCCCGCTTTATTCGGTCCGCGCACGAAAAGGAGAAATCGCGGCGATGCGGGGCCGATCAAAAGAATTTCGTTAAAGCCGGCGATGGATGTCGAGCATCCGCGGAGACGTCGCGTCGACGACAATCTTATCGGAGAGATGATCCTCGATTGGACGAAGAGAAGATCGCGATCCTGCTTTTGATCGACGAAGTCTTTCGTCGACGTTGATCGCATCTTGAAACGGTACGAGCTTTCGGGGATTTCTGAAAGCACGAAAGATTCGAGATCGAGGTGTTGGAAAAATACCATCGTGGCTGAGAGGAAAATCGATGAACCGAGTATCACGGAATCCAGATCCCGTCTCCGGCATCCTCTCGCGGATTCCGAATCGTCCAGATTCCGTAATCCGCGTCCAATTTCGTGCCGAGCAATAATCCTCCTCGCAACGAGATCTTCGATCGCGTAATCCGAAGATCAAGGATCGACGCGAATAATTCGGATGCGAGTGATCCGGTTAAATCCTCGTCCGAGCGCGCGAATTTCGATCCAGACCGACCGATTATCTTTTCACGGCCAAGAGCCGCCTTTCCCCTTTCTTGGCCGCGCGCTGACCCAATTAAAATTGGGTTAACGGCCTCGATATGGACACTCGCGGTGATCCCTGGCCGAGAAAGAACTCGGAGGCTATCGAGCTATCCGCGCAAGAATCGTCGCGAAGAATCGCCACGAGGTTAACGGATAAAACTCCCTGACCTACAGGGCCGTTCAAAAATCTCTGGCCAATCACTTACCGTTCCGTATACCAATGAATGCTCTTCGAACGAATTTCCTTGCCCGACAGAAGTAAAGTCACCTTCGTAAGATTTTACAAAGACTGTTTCGCAAATACTGTAAAATTTTCCTACGGTACTACGACTATACGGACGATCCTAAAAAAAAGTCCGATCAAAGGCGTCCGTATTCACTGTACGCGCAAAAATTTCTGCTCGCTTCTAGCCGTTTCATTTAAGAAGGTCCGCCCCTCGAAGAGACAACCGTTTAATCCGCGTCTCTCGACCAAATAAGCGACGAAATCAACCGACACCCACGTCTCAATAATGCCTCGATGGTAATCATTTTCGAGCACGTCGCCACTCTTATTCCAAACGCGCAATGGCCGCCAATAATATTTCCGATCGAACGAGACAACGGCGATGCGCGTAAAAAGATCTCGATAAGATTGCCTTCGGACGAGGGAATTGGGGAATTTGGCTTTGCATAATTGTCCATGCCATATTTATATCGTAATTTCCAACGTGAGAGAGCCAGCTTAGAGGGACATGTCCGGGGTCAAAGGAGCCAGTCGGTACTGGGAAGGGAAAAAAAAACGAAAGGGAGGCGGAAACAAGATCGCAACTGGGATACCAAGTACGATTGACGTTTTCATTAAAGTTTTCACTCGAGCGGGGCCTGACGGAACGGAGCTCTATTTTCGTAGTGAGTGATTAACGTATGCCGCACACGGACACGCGAGTTTAATAATGGCAAGGGAGTTGCATGACTATCGGCTCGAGGAGGAAAGGGGAGCGAAGGGGAAGTTGATACAGCAATAATAGTAATCCATACGGAAATGTTTCCTCTTATGCAACGACGTTTAGCATTATCTTTCGCAAGGTTCGTGTCGGAAACAAAGGGACGAGTATGCGTTGCTTGGCGCGATCAGAGGACAATGTGACGTCGTGCGATCCGCCGTTTCCTCGATCTTAGTTTACGCAGGTATTCCGTTCTCGTGACGATGCGGATATGCTAATTAGCTGGCCATTGTTACCGTCCACTTGCTCTTTTCAACCTGTGCATGCGCGTACGTAGTTAGCGCCTTATCTTCGGATGCAGGCACGCAATGCATATTAACGCGTTATATCTATTGGAGGAAGTAGAAGGCGTTATCGTTCTTCGCGTGAATTTGTATTGTTGAATCTCTTTAAAAAAGATAAAAAAGGGAGATTTGTTTTTATCTTCCGCGATAAATTGGCACGTATCCTTACTTGACGTAATCGATAAGACAAATTATATAATTAATTCGTAATATTCAAAATCTTTCGCGGATCGCTTATCGCCACGTATCGTTTCTTCTCCTGGATATAGGTATATCTTCGCGTAGGGGATACAAAGACCCTGCTGATATTTACGATAAAGAACGGTCGAGCATTCTCGAAGAAACCATGTATTTCGCGAATGGCTTGCATCGGCGACGATCGTAATATTTCCGTGCTCCGTCCGAGCACGAAGCGGAGTCGAGTGAGGCGCGCGGTACCTTTACCCCGTTACAAGGTTCTTTTTACGACGGAGAGAAAAGTGTTACGATCATTTGTGCGATTCATTGAACTCGCCGGGGTACGTAATCGGGCGCGCAAAGTGAGTAGAGCCAAAAGCTGAATGGCCAGAGCATCGACGGCCACTCGATCGGCCAGTCATTGGCCTCGCCTTGTCGCCAACCGAGATTACCTCCATTCACGTAATCATCTCGAATAGTTTCGCGCGTGTACTCGCGTAAACTTGCACCGGACCGATCCTCGATCCTCTAATCGGGAGGGATTAATGTCAGGGATTCACCTACATTTCCAACTTTCCATTGGAAAACACGATTACGTCCAGTAGTAGGAATACCTTATTCACCGCCATCGATAAATACAAAGAGACATCCGCGTTAGCCATCGACCAGGCCAGTCGGACATTTCTACCTACCATTATTTCCTTCGTAAAGTTTTGTGGAAAGTCATTTCGCTGGTAAACTCCCGCGAAAAGTGATTTTGTCCCTCGACTTCTCGCCAGAAGTCGTTTCGTTCCTCGACTTCTGCGAGAGGTCGTTCCGCGCTTAAACGATCCCTCCAGCTCGTATCCGCCGGTATCCGAGGTTTTTCTCATAAAGAGCCATCCTGGCGGTTCGTTCTCCTCGTTGGACGAGAAATCAACCCACTTATGCGTCGAGGGGCATTTCCATATTTGCTCGACGGCGGATGAGCGAGGTTGGGTTCATTGTCATGGTGATCCGTATGACGAAGACGAGTCGATCCTGAAGATCTGGTTATTCCTGGGCTTTCTCCACCCATGGCAATGACCCGGGACGCGTAGCTCGATGGACGATCCGACCGACTTTCGACCGCTTTCTCGACCGCCGCCGTATTTCAAACTTGGCTCACCGTTTATCGATAAACCCTTTTACGCTCGATGCTATTGTGGAAATGCACGATGCGTCATTTCCGCGCGCTTTGAATATCGGCGTAACTGCTGGAATTATGCGTGCCTTGTTTGAGAAAAAACCAGGTACTGGAAATGAGATGACGGGATATTTTTTAGTGCCACGTACGACGGGCACCCAAATTTGATTTACAAGTCGAAGGTGCGCGATGAAAGGCGACAATGTCGAGCGTGTATCCGATAGGAATCGATGTATAACCAAGGAAGAACGCGCAGGCTCGAGTGCTTTAACGTAGATCGATTTCCACATAGAGTATTTCGACCATTTGGATATTTTCCGTCTTCTTCTTGCTCGGCGATTGCTATTATCTCTGATTAGATTCTCCTCGATGTAGATTAAAGTTAATGACATAATGCCTCGAATGTCGTTATACGAGTGTAATTCGGATGCATCGCCCGTGCTCTGCGAAGATCGCGATTAACTGGACATTCGGTTCGGTTTATTTTTGGGCAAAGATTTGCGGATAACAGCTACGGATTTAACACCGATCTTCGATCGGTCTTTGAACGGGGTCTTTGTTGGGAACGGTAAAATATAATTTTTCTAAAAAAAAATAAAGCGATATAAAAAAAAAGTACTGTCAAACTGTATTATAGGATCGTGTTTTTAAACGAATTAGATGCGGAATATTAAATACAGCGTACATTAAAAAATAATATAATCTTTTCAAGAGCTGTAATGTCGTATTAAAACGTTAAATATATTCGTCAGCGCATACGAAAAGTGTGATACAATTGGGTACAAGGAATCGTGGGTGATTGGAATTTTCAGGTAAAACCAGACACCGCTCATATCTGATATCAGATAAATATCCAATCGTGCCACTGGCAACGAAAATAGACCACTCAAAGTAGATAAATGTCTTCGACGCTAGAATTACGAAACTGCGCGGAGAATCGAATCTTAAGCGTGATTACCGTTTAATCTTAAGCTACCACTACCGTCCATGTACGGTATATTTCATGGAAGCTTAATACAACTGTGCCACGACACGATCGTTAATAACATCGACAATCCAAATTTGTCGAAGGACACGAGCGATCAAAATAGTAGCACTCAGAGATACGGACTTCTCAAATTATAGAGTTATTAAGGTCAAATATTAGTTTAAGAGTAAGCGTACACTCTCTCGATAACAGGCTTATTATCGCAAGAACGAAAGCATCAACTCCTCGATCCTCGCCCCGTTTACCAAAGTAAATCTAACGCTAGCCGAATCGTTATCGTTCATTCCTCTAGGGCGATCGACCAAAATTTGAGATAATCCGGAAGTCAAAGAATATTTTTGACGAGAAATCGGGAAAATATTTAATAATACGTGCCCAACCTAGCGTCTAACCTTGTCCTTTTTACATCGTTTTAATCGAGAAATGACGATAAACGTATTTCGACCGAAATAACCTAAGACAAATTAACATCGTAGATTTTCCACGCTGAACACTTTAACTACATTGTTCGATAGTATCGGTTTAAATTTATTTCAATCGAACAGACCCAATAACGCGCATCGGGTCTAAAGGTATTGAAAGAATATGCGCTAGGCCAATCGATAATGGCCAGTGTCAAGAATGAGAAGAAAGAAAAAGGAAACGATGAATGTTCTCATTTGTTTCAGCGGCACACTCGCACTCGCACTCGCATTCCCACGGCGGGCACGAGCACGCGGGACACGAGCACGAGGACGGGCACGCGCATGCGCACGGCCATTCTCACGAGGAGGAGATCGAGCACGAGCAGCATAAACACGTGCAACCGCGCAACGAGACCGGCATTCTGGCGGAGGCCATCGACAGGGTGACACAGAGTATCGCCGATACGGTCTCCACCGCGCTCTCGTCCTCCACGACGAGCGTACCCAGTGCTCCCTGGAACGACACAACGTTACCGCGGGTGGACCATAGCTAAGAGGTCCGTTCGACAGAGGGTGCCGATTTTAAGCGGCCCCCTTTCGGTTCCTTCCTGAGACCGGCCCGAAGGAGAAGAGCTGGGCCCTCGGTCGGAGTGTCGAGAACGTTTCCTCGCGGTTAATCGTGCGATCGAGTTAACCCCTTGCCTTCGAGCTACGATCTTCCACGTCTCGGGATAGGAACGTGCTCGCACTTTGTACCGCGACGCGTGAAATCGAGCTAACGTTCGTGTAAGATTAGCAATTTGAGAAGGTAACGTGGTTTTTTAAGAGATCGAATAAGTACGTAGAAGTATAAGTTTTACGAAAGAATAAAGAACTAATCAAGAGGTAATCAGTATTTAAGTAGCGAATAGCGTACAGACCTCTGTACAGCGATCATCGTTCAAATCCGAATGTTGACGACCGCTACGAGAGAAATCGGATAATTCGTTTTTCATCCCTACCCAAAGCGTACGAATACGTTCTCTTCGATTTTTCGAGCGCCCATTTTTTTCATATCGAATTGTATCGTATGCCAGAGACCGAGATATTGACGGAGGATATTAGTAGCGATGCGAGGTATTCGGTTACTCGGAGGGTTAAACATTATCGCTTAGTGAGACATTATAAGGCGATGAATGATGGAAAGGATGAAATTAGAAGTACGTCGTGACGAAAAAAATCGTGAGGCAGGGGGTTAATCGCGCAAGACAAGGACGGTATCTCGGGTGGAGGAGATAAAGGAAGTGACGTTTCAAAGCCGACGGTAGTGATAAAATTGGCCTTTGATCGTATTGTTTTTACGACCTGCATCGTCTACAGTCTTTCCTTTGCAAAACGCAGAAAGTAGAGCAGCATAATGGTGCCTCGAAGCACGGTAAAAGATTATAATAAAAGATGCGATGAAAAAATATGGTAAAAAGTCTGATAAAAAATACTATGGAGAGGAATTCGAGTGTAGTAAGGTATGGGTGATGAAGGAAAAACAGCGAAGGGAAAAGGTTAAAAAAAAATAGCCTCGGGAAAGGACGGAAACTGAGAAAGCAAGTCGACACTTTTTGAGCATCGAAACCCGAAGACCCAGCGCGTAATACGATCGATCGAGTTCTAAGGGAATCGATAGAGTATCGGAATACTTCTGCCTTTTCTTACTCGCGGTTTGCTCGTTTTTCACGGTTCACGCAGTAATATTGGTGCGATGCGATGAAACATGATCGCTCGCATTGCAAAACGACGATAATAACGAGGAACTTCGTTTTATTCCGACGAGCTTTTGCGGCTTCGATCAACCATTTAACATAGATAATATACCTTTCTTACTCCTTCCGTGCTCGTATCGCGTATTATTGTATTTTGTATCCAACCATATTTTATATTTTAAAGATCGAAGTCTGCTCGCAGGTTTGTTCTAGCAGTATCCGACTAACGCATTCTTTGTCGCTCGTTTGTATTCCCCTTGAACAGCGCGCGAAGCACGCGTGACGAAACGCTATTCGATCGATGCCTCATAACCGAGCGATCGTCGCTTTATAAACCTTTCCGACATTTCCACAACAATTTTAATTAAATCGCCGACACTCACGGCCATTTTTTAATTCCACGGTAGGGAAATTCGATCCATCACATTTCTACCGCAAAAATAATCATCCGAAAAATAAAAAATTTCTCGATACCTCTGTAGAACGTTAATTCCGATTGGCACGAATCTTGAAATTAATCTCGACAGTCCTAAGTATCAATGAGGATGCACGGTTACAGATACGTAACTGTGCGTATATTTATTTATACGGTCAATATCTCAAAGTATTATATCATCGATATATAGCATACGAATCTAATTTTTACGTATTTTCTCGACGATAAAAAAATTCGATTGCTCGAGATAAGATCTTGAACAATAGCACCGATGCAAATTAAATCGTAATACCGATATGATCGAAGGTACGCGAGAAGACGAATTAAAGCGCTAATTCGAGCTTGAAGCCTCCCATTTCGTGGAGGAGAAACCGTACGATCGATCGGGGATGAAAAACGGGGCACTTTTCTGAAGTAAAACGGAACGTAAGGAAATATCGATTATCGCAGAAGTACCGTTGGCATTTGGCTCGCCCATCGGCGGTTCGGGTACCGTTACGATCGTGGAATAACTGAAACGGTATCCTTGACATTCGTCGCAACTTATTTTTCCCACGGCTACGCCTGCAACTTTGCGCATGCCGGTCGCGGGACGGATTGCGACCAAATGATTTCTGCGAGAGATCGTTCGCGCGACACGCCTTATCTCCTCCTCAGAGTGTGTAAACAAAATCAGTAATTGCCCGACAAGATCGACCGTTATCGCCAGCCGAGATTTCGATGGAGATCGTTAATCGCCACGCTTGAGGCACGATTTTATACCTTGAACGACTCTAGATACGTTTGCGAATAAAGAAGCGAGTTCCTTGGACAAATTCCATTTACTTGCATCGGCACGCGTAAAACTTTGTACGAATATCGGGCATCTTTATTCTATGCGGATCATCGGAAAAAGTGAATGAGAAAAAATGATCCGCGATGGGGTAATTGTATTTTAGAAAGATCAAGATACCAGGCACTACCAGGCGTTTTACGAAGACAATCTGGAATTTGGCGCGTAGTATTACAGGATACGTCGGTTAAGCGTGGAGTATTAATAGGCGTCTGTGTGCCCATGATAATTTTGGTGCGATGCGAAGTGCACGGGTCGTGAGCAACGGAGTCCGTTGTGCGCACAGTAAATAACCGATGTGAATTCTCTTGAATTATATTTTTTTAACGTAATAACGGAAACATACGCTTGTAACATTGTAATTGGTAGGATACAGAAAGCAATAAACGACAGAATCCTGGAGTCGCTAACTTCACTTTTTTTTCTATTTCTTCATTCTATTTTATTACGACTCGTTCGTGCCAACGAATGGAATCGCGATGAACGAAGTAAGTCGAACGTAAGTCGTACATACGTTCTAAGAATACGTGCAATCGTATTCTATCTGCCCTGAAATATCGTCGTTTTTCACACGAAACTTTCTAGTTCTACGTACTTTGCACGAATTTTCCACGGCAAAGTTCGATGCAAAAGACGGCCATACACTTTCCTGAGCTACCTAAGGTAAATAAACGCGTATCGTCATTGGATACAATATCTGGAAGTAATGTGAGCATCCGTGGAGTCTTTTTTCTCCACAAACCGCACATAAATTCCATGTTCGTGAGAGTGTACTCTCTTCACTGTTGCGTATATTTTTTACACTTTATATTCTCTTTTTACACCTGTTTACGAATGAATACAGCTCGTATGTGTGTGTGTGCGCGCGCGCGCGCGCGCGTGTGTGTGTGTGTGTGTACAAGAACTGTGAGGAGTATCGAAAAAATATTCTCGATTTTCACATCAATGGTGCGTCGTGAAAATGATAAGAAAAACGTTCGATCAAAATCTTGCTGCGAAAGAAATCTATTTTCCTCGATAGGCTTAATATTCGCCAACATCGATTCCGCAGTGTGACCAAACCGTTATGCGAGTGGCACGCTTAGATTTCACGTATGCCTGAAACACATCTGTAACAGCGATCAGTATCCGTATGCCCACACGATACTGCTAAGGAAACCAAATTCTTCCATTCCGCGTGTGCACTCCGATTCTGGGAAGGGTTCGATCTATTCAAAAAGTTGTTTTGCATGTACAGAATTAATCTACGTGTATTTCGTGTTTGCAACTCCGAATTACGTCGTTGGCAGACAGCGAGGCGATAAAGCGTTAGCTCTTGTCTCTTCGTTGAAAATCGTCAACGGTTGGCCCATCAATGATACTCCGGATCGGACGATCGTATAGAAATGATCGAGGAGGTAGAGATATCCGCCATAAATATGGTTAATGAAACACGATTGGTCACAAAATTCTCCGTTGGTTTTAAGGGGCCCATACAAAATGTACAAACTTAGAAATCATATTTCGGACTCGATCGCGTCTAGTTACTCCATTATTCAGCACGGTAAGTGGTTTTACAATCGTAAACTCCTGTATGATGGAGGTTTGGTATCGCTGCTGGCGATGGTACGCTCTGTATAAAAAACTCGTGTGCCTACTTCTTAACTACTTGTCCATCGAGAAACTCTAAATAGCTGCTGCCAATCTTGATGATAACAAGACCAGATCCAATGCCGGTTATCGTACAAAGGGCTGGGTTTGGTGGTACAATAGATCTTAGCACTGCCCACAGCAAGATAGAACCAAAGGTCAGCAGGACTGCACCGGTAGCACTGTTAATGTACAAATACAAATACTCGTTATGCATGGTACAGATATAATTATTCTCTAGTTTTATCCACGACACCTCGCATGCCATCCAATACCCAATGACGAATGTGTATAGCAAATGTAAATACAAATTAAAGAAACAAATAATATCTCTAAGATAATGCGATTTCTGTATCAAGAATATCTTACCTGTAGACGATTCTTAAGCATGGTTGAGCGCTTTTCATGTGTTCGCGGGTATAGAGATACGAGCCAGTGCCGAGTAAGGCACTACCCAAAAAAAAATTTGTTACGTCCTTCTTTGGAAATAAACTGAAAGATTATAAAGATATCTTTAAGTAAACTCCATAATGGAAATAATTGCAATAATTCGGTGCCGCCTATTAATTATCCTCATTCTAAATTAAAGAAAGTCCAGAGGAGTATTTTTACGCGAAAAAGGCAAATATTTTTCATTATCTCCAAGTACTCCCAAGTAATCGTCCTATAAAAGTGCAGTAGATTATATCTAGATGAAAACGGGATAAATGTTCCATCATCGTGAATCGCAAGGGACGATTGCAAATCGTGATTCAGAAAGAGGACAAAATCGACAAGTGCTCCAGATATAGTCATCCAATGGGACGATGCGCCGCTTCGTGCGTTTACGCGATCGTCTAATTACGTAATGCCTCGGGCACGATCGAGTCGGTGCAGACGTCGAAGCCGGCGGCTAGGTTAACCCACCAGGGTGTCATCGAGGCCCTTCCCCTTCCCCTCCTTCATCCCCGGGCTTTTAAGATTTACCTGACAATGATGCTGGGATTCATAACGTTGACCGACATTGCACCGTAGGATGCAACGCCGAACGCCGGAAGATAGAATTTGGCGAGGCTACATTTCGTGACCGGTTTTAAGCCGAGCTTGTCCATGATCGTACCGACACTCGAGTCCCCCGTGCCGGCCATAGCTTGTCACTTTAAACTCGGGCCGCTCTGATGCCACACACTCGAAGATGATCCTACTGCCCGTGCTCGATGTCGCGAGAGTGTCGATTATTCGTTGAGGGTCGTGCACAGCGCCAATCGGCGAACGATGTAATCGCGAATGAGTACACGAGCACCGAGAGGATGGCTTAAGCCCTATTTCTAACCACGCTACTGTGATTTTATCCGAACCAGTGGTTCTCAACTTTGGTCACGTGTGCAGGCTAGTTCTGAAAAAATATATGTATTGGCGCTCTTTCAAGACGGAAATAAAAACCATTATTTTTACACTATTTTGTGTATGAGACTTTAAACTTGATATTATAGAATGAACAGCCTACGATTATTTGAAACAACTGGAGATTGTACATACTCTACGCGTGATATTTTTTTTGTAGCCCTATGGTTATGAACTATTGCTTTAGAGGAATGCTCATAGTACGTTTTTAACGTGTATGCATGAAGTTTCTAAAATACACTAACCGTGAACCATGTCTCATAAAACTGTTACTCCATTTAAACGTATTAGACGAAGTCACTTCTGAATTGATATGGTAATATCAAGTTCAAATTTAATAAATACGAATAAATTTAATAAGGCAAGGTGAAAAAATTTCTTCCGTGGCAAAATTCAGTATGACGATAGGGACAGCATACATTTCGGCCGAGATTCGGTCATAGTCTAAAAAATGTGGTCGAATATACTATTTGTATTTAAATTTTTACATTAACGTATCGCCATCGTCGAGAGTTCCATTTATTACATTATCACAAAAACTCCGTACGACACCTGAGACGGAAAAGGAGAGAAAATAAATAATGATCCTTAACGGGATAAACTTTGGTCGATTTTGATGTTCCCATAATGGGTGTAATCTATGTAATATGTACACGCAAGATGCCCTCTTATAAAATTATGGTGCATTAAGTTTACTCTATCAATTAATCTATATTGTATATTAATTTACATGTGTCGTGTCGTTGAGCCAATGTACGTTCATAATTATCGAATAAATATTTATATTACATATACGGCAGATACCTGATGTACAATGAGAAAATTTTCCATGGAGCTTCTCGTGACTTCAGAAGAACCTTTGGATAGGCTTAGATCTTAATTACTATTAACATTAAAGGATGGCAGCTGTTGAAAAACATATGCGACCTAAGTCAATATGTACACTTAGAATGTAACTTCCCTGTAAATTGTTCTAAATAGTCTCAGGCATTAACCGCCGGGCCCAGCCTACTGTGTTTTAAGGGCATGAACGGCGTCGTATTTCGAATTTCCTTTTCTTGGCACGCTGCATAAATATCGGCTGTAAGTTCGCTCAGTGGAATTTCCTTGTCTGCTTTGGCAGTCTTCACAGCGTCATCTATGCTCTTTCGTATTTCATTTTCCATTGTCTGCCAAGAGTAAGAATGTGATGTAGTTTACTTCGATTTAACAAATACAACAAGCGAGAAGACTAACCTTAATCTCCTCCGCGGTTATGAGATTAGCACTCAGGATACGTTCCTTGAAACTGGTTAGAGGATCTCGAGTCTGTCTCACTTCCTGAACCTCCTCTCTAGTACGATAACTGGTACCTGGATCTGACATACTGTGACCACTGTATCTGTAAGTCATAACCTCCAAGACTAATGGTCCTTTTCCAGAAGTGCAATAATCCACAGACCATTTGGTAGCTTCCTTAACAGCTAGCACATCCATACCATCCACCTGGATTTAGAAGAGTTTATTGTATAATCATTCACCATATTAAATATGTTATTAACTGCGTACCCAAATTCCAGGAATGTAATCTCCTCTTGTGTAATAGTCTGTGCTGGCAGCTGCACGATCCGCGCTGGTACCCATACCATATCCGTTATTTTCACAAACAAAAATGCATGGAACATCCCATAATTTGGCCATGTTGTACACCTCAAATACTTGTCCTTGATTAGCCGCACCATCTCCATACAAAGTTAAGCAAACTCCACCAGTGTTCATGTACTTATGAGCAAGAGCGATTCCTACGCCCAGGGGTACCTAAACACCAGAATGCAGATATTACATATATTTCCACCCATTTTAAAGTTTCTTATATAAGTAACCATTCATGATCATTACTAACTTGTGCACCGACGATACCATTGCCACCGTAAAAGTTTTCCGAATACATGTGCATGGAACCACCCTTGCCTCTGGCATTGCCACCCTGTTTACCTGTCAACTCAGCCAAGACACCTACGGGTGGTATACCCATTAAGTACGTCCATCCATGGGCACGGTAAGCAGTGATTACCGAGTCTTGAGGCCTGAGCGCTGATTTCATACCAACCGCACAGGCTTCCTGTAAAAGGTACAGTGGATAACAAACATGTTTAAGAACATGTAATAGATTCTTACCTGTCCGGAATATAAGTGACAAAAACCTCTGACAATTTTTTCCTTATACAAATTTCCCGCTGCAGTTTCTATGCGCCGTATAGTATGCAACTGTTTGTACAAGGAGATCGCTTCGTCCCTAGTAACCTTGACTTTAGTAGATGGTCCACTGTCCAATTTATGTAGCCGAAACGGCTTTGTTTCAAACGATGCCTCCGTAGCATAGTTATTTTTCCTGTTCAAGAAATAGGAGGCCACCTGCGACAAAGAAGTATTTAAAGTTGCAAAGTTACTCAATCGGCATATACGAAGCATCTTTCAAAACATAACGAACTCATCGTGCTTTGTAACATCGTTAAAGTAATGGAAATTTTAAAAAAGCAAGTGCGACAGCATGTTACGTAAAAAACTCTCGTTTCAAGGAAAGATTAGTGTCATGCTTCCAACACGTAAAAGGACTCTCTTAATACAGATACAAATACAGAAATCTCGGACAACACGTTGGAAGCATCGAGCGCTTCGATGGAGCGACATCAAGTATTAATACCGATCATGGTGCTACTGACAAAACGCAAGGTGGAAATGCTTAAATAAACATGTCGCAAATGCAAAATGATAGTTACCTCGTTCCAGCTCCAATACTGGTGAGACCGAGATAAGAGAATCAAAAAAATAGGAAAGGTTCGATTATACGTCCGGTTTGGCGATCGTACGATCGGGATTTCTATTAAGGCTCTGGCATGGAACGCGTTGGCAAGTAGCTAGCTTAGAGGTCATTCGTCGTTTCTACGATAGACACTTACGTTTCGCCTCGACGTACATCCGCCGAGATTTCTGATGCAGTTCGGGATCATTGTTCGAAGGTACGCGCAGTAACGCGATGGTAAACGAGGGTAAACGAGGCGGATTGGGGTGCCAACGAGCGAAATGGAATTGTAGGTGAACGGCGCTTCGACTGCGCGCGGACAATATGCACGATCGCGCTCTGATTTCCGAACGTTCAATTACCTTCGCGCTCCACCACGGGCTGCTCTCTATCGTCACGAACTTCTGCCGATGACGTAACCAACGAGGCAAATTCGAATTTTAAAAGGCGCTCGGGAACACAACATGGAAGACAGTTCCATGCATAGTACGATAAACTCTAACCATCGATTTTAGAAACGAACGAAAGGAATAATCGGGAAATAAATAAAAGATATGACCAATCGAAAACTAAACATTTTATTTAACGATACACTTATTTCCAAAAATAAAAAATTCACACGATTGAAAAGAATCCTATAAATTTTTATCGTATTCGTTTTTAATGAAAAGTTTTTTTCTTTTTTAGAAAAAATGGCCTTTTTTTCTATCCAATACAAAAAATTAAACCACGCAAAAACACATGGTGTCACCGAATGAAGAACATTCATATCCTATTTAAAAGTAGTTTAACAAAAAAGGTACTTCTAAAATACAATCGTAATATAAATAGTTATATTCATGTAAGCGATCCCCGTCGATTCTTTCTCACTTTAAGTACACCCGACGAGACCCAATTATCCTGTCAATTCTGTCAAAAACCATATACTCATAATACAAGAACCCCGTCCTCGATTCGTCTCGACTTAACCCGGGCTCTGAACCATACTGGCGTTCACGATACACGGCGGCGTGAATCTCACGTAGCGTATCGTATTCCTCACGTTTATGTACGTCGAGGAGACCGTAATGACGATGCCGACCACCACGACGAGGTAGCCGAACCAATCGAGCACCTTTCCAAACTGGAGAATCTTCCTCGAGGAACTCTCCTCGACCGCTGTGGTTCTCCCACGAACCTCAATGTTCGGTTGTGCGGCATCGAGAAGTACAGGTTCTTGACTCCTTATCCTCCTGGTCATCAAGATCTCCTCCAACGCTTGCCTATCGCCGTCGCCATCCTCGCGGTCTTCATCCGCGTCTGGCTCCTCATCGAGATCGTCGTAATACACGTAAGAGTAATGTCCAGGATCCGATCTGGCCACGCCCAGGAAGCCGTAGTAGATCGACCTCGAGTGAGCTCTGGTCGGCACGTTGCCCACGCTGCGACGTCTCTCGGCGCCAGAGTAAATTTCAGAGCTCGAGGAGGCCCTACAGGCTCTGCTCCGAAGGGCTCTCGCCTTGGCGTGCATCAAGGGCGGTAACACGAAGACCAGCGGGCCCGTCAGGGTGCCTCCTATGAGCGCCATCACGATATCGAAACGTGGTACAGATTCGCCCACTGCCACGCCGAGAAGGACGATCGCCGATCTGAGGGCGCACCTCCTCCAGCCAAAATCTGGATAAGGAGAACTTATTCCTTTTTTTTCTTTATCGCCTTCGAATACCGAATGACGATGTTGGGAGAAATTATGTAATGGTTTTTGAGCGAAATGCCTGGTTTATGAAAAAAGGACCGTTACTTCTCTCGACGCTCCATTTGGACTCGAGGTGCTGGAAAAGAGCGGAGTGCCCAAGGGCACTGGAGAAGCAGAGCTGAATGGCGGCGAGAAAAATCGCTGCGTTGGCAGCCAAGCTTCCTGGGACGACGAGCAGGATGTTGGCGGTTGTACTTCCACCGTATTTCCACACTACCAATCCGGTGGTAACGGCGAACAAAGACCCGCTTACTGAAATCGCAAGCACGAAATATACGATCTTCTTTGCGCGAGGGTAATTAACTGCTAAATCAACGATAAATTGTACCGGTAGTAGTACTATGTACGAGACAATAAACGAGCGATAAAAGTGTTTTACTAAAGAAGGAGATGAGCACGGCTCTGTTGATGTCCCTCGGCTGGCGCATGTCGACTTGCACGGTCATCAAAGTCGGATGTACGTCGAATTGAAAGGCCAACATACCGTAACTGAAGTATACGTGGAATAATGAAAAAGAAAGATTTTTTAAAGCCATTCGATTATCCGGAAATAGATCAAAGGCTACGTTTGGTTTTCGGGGTTGTAATTATAAGCGTTTACCCTGAAATAAACTTGTCCCAAGTGGGCGAAGCTGATATCGGCATGACATCCAATGCTCGATCATCGTTGATTACGCACCACCATATCAGTCCTGCCGTTACGATAACTGCTGCACAAGAGAACGATGCCAACCATCTACAATAATTTATCGTTAAAAGCGTTGATCCCTATGTAAATTTGCTCTTCAACGAGTTCCTCCTTCTCGATATCGTTCATTTTTTCTATGCGGATCGACGAGCTCTGATTACTCGGAAAGTAACGCATAATTAATTAGAGTAAAAATGAAATATTCGTTTTAAGGCAAAAGTTTAAGACTGATTTTAATGTGCGGATAATATATCATAATAATGTATAAACGCGAGCGTACGAAAAAGAATTTTCTAGGAGAAGGGTGAAATCTCTCGATTTGGCATAGCCGTCGATCGGTGAAATTGATAGCAAAGGATATATCGCATTACTTCATATCTCGCGGACTTCCAAGCCACATTAGCGGGCACAGCAGCAAACCGACGATCAGCAGCCAGTAGCAAAACGACAGATCGAATCGCTGTCCCGACACTTTAAGTCCGAATAGCTGCAAATTCTGCGAGGCTGAAATTATACGGTGTTCAGTCGATTTTTCGCAATCGTCTTTCCGATGCTATATTCTTTGAAAAAATTTATAAACTGATTTTTACCGTTCGATTCACCTTGTAGAGTATATATCGATCTTGCATACTTACCGACTAATAAATTAGGTATGCCACAACCAAAGATGGTAAGGTCCAAAAGGACCGTAACCATCGTTCTTGCACGAGGCCCAAGAGTGAATTCTGTCACTGCTGCTAGCGGATAGCTGTGTTAACAAAATTATCGGTAACTTCATCAGCCAATTCTAATCTATTAAATAATATTTTACCAAGACGAAAACATATTTGTGCAATAAGATTTAACGTAAGTGAATGATCTTGGACAAAACATAGTTAAATGATAAATGAATTTACCGATTTTTCCGCGATATTTGCGGATCCAGGGCAGTGGCGATTATCCATGATTTTCCAAGTAGAGCGGCGGTGTAAATCTGAAGACCAAAGACAACGAGGACCAGAGGTATTCCGTATAATCCTGAAATTCAAATGCGGTTCGACTAATGTAACGCTTCCACGATAGTCGGTGAGGTAATCAAACGTAGCCGTTTAAGAATCGACACCCATTTCTATTTTGCCTTTTACAAAAATCCTCCAGTCTTCACGGTCCATTTTCTATATAACTAAAATATAGAAATTCGATAAACACTTATTGGACATCTATAACGGATACGTCGGAACCGTAGTAAGTAGTTCCAGTATTAAAGATTATCCTTGTTCGTCAGGCAGCGATTTTAAATAACGATAAAAATAATGGCCTGAAAATTGTTCAGCATCCAAAGGGTTAAGCTCCGCGCAACGATAGCATGGAAAAGACGTAAATAGGATTGACTAGGAGTCGCACGATTGCGAAGGCCGCCTTGATGCAATCTCGTTAACCAGATACGCAGGCAGGAAAATGCAGGTAGTTGTCGCAGCAGAGTCGTCGTGTAGGTTTTTCCAAATATTTAATCAAACGTGATACTTTACATATTTCCCTTAAAAATGACCGCCTTCCTTCGACGTTTACCGAATCGTAAAGTCGTCGAAATGTATCGGAGCCGGTCGATAACGCAATTCCCCTAATCGTGCAAACATTGGTATCGCAGAAAACGCAGAAGCGATGAAAGTGACAAAAACCGTACAAAATGGAACGTATAAATATCTGTACGAACGGAAGAAAGTCCGATATATCAACGTGCTTCGTAAATATTCGATTTTAGCGCGTCGAGGCTTTCGTAAATTCTTCGTGATAATCGAGTGTATTTAGAATTATAGGATAGCTCCACTAGATATATTCTGAGAACATTACTGGTACGACTCGAAGTATTGTACAAACATTAAAAGCCTCGACGAGCTTTACAGCAATCTTTAGAACATTTTCGAAGCACGATTACATCGAACGCTTTAAAATTACTGTATTCAACGGCAAAAATAACTCAAAGTAAACTTAAACGATAAGCGCTAATTTAACTAACTTAATCTCCTACGAATCAAAATATATATTCCGTTACATTGGTCTACACTTTGATCCAGTTCACGGTGTGATTGGATCAAAGTTGGAATATCGTACAGTTCATTTAAAGTCTTCGTTGAGAGCGTGTATCAAACTGTGCAATAAAATGTCCGTCAGCAAACGTGCGAAATTATCGTAAATATTCTTTAGAAAACAAGGCGCGAATCTATCACAATTTGAGATAGAAAACGGTAGAAAGATTCTTCATATGTTCACAGTCTCGTTACAGATATCAAGAAACTTTTCTCTCGATTCGCGTACTTCCAACGACATCGAGGTTCGAATATCGCTCTTCGAATTCCTAAACACCTTGGGATCGCTCTTCGATTCACATACCGTCCAAAACTCTCGCTTATTTCCCTCAAATATTTACTCCTTATCCAAAATCGCTCGTGAGCACGTTCCAGCGTGTCAGAATTTTTTTAACTCGTTATTTTACAGGGACGATCGTGATTTTTTCGGCTATCCATTAGGACAAGCGATTTGAACGGAACACCCGAGTATTCAAAAATGACCCGTGTATCTCGCAAATACAGGAGATTCTAAAACGTTTCGAAACGATTCTCGCATCGAGAGTCTCAACCATCGCGCGTATCTCGCGAAATAACCTGCTAATTTTTGCCCAACCCCCCGTCGCACGAGTACTCGAATTCCATAAACCGCGGGATCCGATCTTCCTCCGGAAACTCGTCCGCTCGAAGGAGAGGAAAATCGGTTAAACTTACCGCATTGCACGATCGCCCGAGGCAGGGCTATAATCGGGAAAACCCCGAAAATGTCGACGATGCAGAGTGTCGCGAAGAAGAGCGAGAGGTCGGAGGTGGTACTCTTGGCCAACAGCGGAACAAATTCGCGATTCATGACGCGACTCGGCTGGCACTGCCCGACGACGACGACGAAGACGTGGCCGAACGCTCAACCGGTTTTCCCTCCGCGGGAACCGTGGTAATTCGATACGTGGAGGAGCCCAGAAGGTGGGAACGACGAGAGAAGACCCGCAAGGTTCTACCCAACCTTCGAGTGCGGACGCACGTTAACCCATTCGCGATGGGGGACGTCTCTCGTTTAACCCTAAACCTCTTAACGGGTGCTGAATAATTTACGTTTTTTGGTTTATACGTCATGTTTTTTATTCCAAGTTAATGCGTAAGAAAAATAAGAAATTCGTTCGATACAAATTTGTCGAACTAAAATTCTCATTGGGATGTGACAATACCGTTGTTGGTTTGCGTAACTTACGGTGTCGCTTTCGGTAAGCTTCGCCTAGCATGTTCTTTGTTTTGAAGTGGTCTCGGAACCATAGGAAGTACGGTGCACGTTTCACGTGGAAAACTATCCGGGGGTGGTGCGCGAGATTTGAACTCGGATACGCCGCGTAGAAGTCGAACTTTCTGTCCAGTGCGTTACGGCCGCTATCGTAATGCAATTCTGTCTCGTGTTATTGAGACGATAGTTTTTTTTTTTTTTATTTTTTATCGACGATCGAAATGTTAATTCCAGAATTACCTTCCTGAAAAGGTAAGGAATTTTTATGTTGTTTTTTTTTTTAGAACGAGTCAAAAGAACGCGTTAAGAGGTTCACGGTTAGCTCGACGCCTCGTGCACTTTGCGTGTCAAAATTACTACTAGCTAGGCATTTAAAGCTATTATTCAACGCGAGGCAGAGGAGAAAAACCGGGATCCCGACGAAACATAAGGACACGCTATAATCTTTCAGTTTTACAATGATGCGTTCAATTTATAATGATTAAAAAACTAGCCTTCAACGTTCGCCAATGAATGCTTCTTAATTTCCGACTGCGAAAATTTTTAACAGCGCTATCTTTATAAGCCGTTATCGAAGAAAAATGGGATCGAATGGATGATTCGCTACTCGTATATTAGAGAATAAAAGAGCAAATATTTGCATTTCCGAATTATCGATGAAATCCACGTATAACGGTTTCCCTTCTCTGTCGTGAATAAATGCCGTCTTAAAAGAAATACTCGCTAAATTATACTTAAGAATCTTTGCGTCACATTAAATAGACGTAAATGTACAAATACGCTAAGCGCTTCGAACATATCCTTAATATGGGCAACGAACGTGGTAAAAATTCGATGTACATACTACCATGGACCCTCTTTTTTTTCAATATTTCTCATTATCCCTATCTCTCGATAGTCTCCGACTCTTATTAGCCTATGCACAAGTAAGACGCGACAAAGTTGTTTGCGGGCACAAATTCCTCGAATTTCTCAGGAAATCCTCCCTGCTAACCGTCTTTTCCAGCAACGTAGCCACTGTTCTATTTCGGAGCATCCTGCTTTTCCTATTCGTCACGAATCAAAAAAAGTGCACATGGCTATATACTATTATTTTTTTTTTTCGCTAACGATTGTATTTTTATAAAAGTACATAAAATAATATTAAAGAATACAAGTATTTTTTTTCTCATTTTCGCCTATACCACTCGAAGAACAACACCAAGATCCGTTCACATTCTATATTCAATATTGTACGTGCGATAGGAATCATTACTCCGATATCTTAACGTATTTCCCTTCGTTCTGGCTACATCGATGGAAGAAGCAGGTCGAAGATCGGATGTACAGGTTATGAATCACAAGACCCTCGGCAGGTGTCGATTTATACTCTAAACATGTATTTCCGCGTGCAGAAATCCGGTGTCCGTAACGAATTTATAATTACAGGTTTGTCGCGCTTTTAAGCCTATCTCAGCGGCTAACGATAGGGCGCGGTTTAATCGTCGGCTTCGTAGGCTGGCGACGCCGGTGAGTAGGTGGGACTCGTGGGCGAGTAACCAGGTACAGGGGGCGAGTAAGTCGGGCTCGTGGGCGAGTAACTGGGACTCGTCGGGGTGTAAGTAGGACTCGTGGGCGAGTACTTGGTGCTAGAGGGCGAGTATTGAGGACTCGTGGGCGAATAGGTCGGGCTAGTGGGCGAGTAGTTGGGGCTGCTCGGCGAGTATCTCGTACTACCCGACGCAGTGTGCTGAGGAGAGCTTGGAGAGTAAGAGGGGCTCGTTGGCGAATAGGTAGGACTGGTCGGTGAATAAGTGGGACTGGCGGGCGTGTACTGAGGCGAGGTGCCCGCGAAGGAAGGAGACGTGGGGGAATAACTTGGACTGGTGGGCGAGTATTTGGGACTGCTGGGCGAGTAGCTCGGGCTAGCCGGCGAATACTGTGGAGAGCTGGGCGAGTAACTGGGACTCGTTGGCGAGTAGGATGGCGAAGCTGGCGTGTAATTCGGCGAGCTGGGGGAGTAGCTTGGACTGGTGGGTGAATAGCTTGGACTGGTAGGCGAGTAACTTGGACTGGTGGGCGAATAACTAGGGCTGGTAGGTGAATAACTCGGACTGGTTGGAGAGTAACTGGGACTGGTGGGAGAATAACTGGGACTGGTAGGCGAGTAACTGGGACTCGTTGGCGAATAGCTGGGACTTGTGGGCGAGTAACTGGGACTCGTAGGCGAATAACTGGGACTGGTTGGAGAGTAACTTGGACTGGTGGGTGAGTAACTTGGACTAGTGGGAGAGTAACTCGGTGAGGTCGGTGAATAACTAGGGCTCGTCGGGGAGTAACTCGGACTGGTGGGCGAGTAGTTTGGACTCGTTGGCGAATACGTAGGGCTCGTCGGTGAGTAGTTGGGGCTGGATGGTGTCATGCTGGGCGACGTGGGTAGATAGGCTGGAGACGTGGGCGAGTAGCTAGGCGAGGCACCACCGGCCGGTGACATTGGATAAGGACTCAGGCTTGGTCCTGGACTTCCGGGGCTACCCGGCTGTGGAGAGTAGGCAGAGTATGCCGGAGACAGTCCGGATGCGTCGGAAGCTCCCGATGGTGAGAAACAGGCGCCTCCTGGCGTCATACCGCTGCCCAGGGCTGGTGACATGCTCGAAGCACCGTACCCCGGTGTGGCGCCCATCCAAGGTGTCATTTGGGGACTCATGCTCGGCGTGGCCACGCTTCCAAAGAACATTCCTGCCGTACCCATAACACCAGCGCCCACCGCCATTGGTATTTCGATGCCAGCTTTGCATTTCTCTGCATCTAACAAGAGGTCGAAGCATCCGGTACCGATGCGTGGAAGCTGTCCCATGATGATGTTCTCGGAAACACCACGCATCGGGTCCACTTCGGCGTGTGACGCCGCATCCAGTAACACATCGACCGTTTCTTCGAAGGAACATCTCATTAACGCACCGGTATCCTGTCTGTTAATTCCATGACGAGTAATGGCCATCAAGTGGCCCTTGGCGGTCATGACGTCGCAAAGCAAGGCAAGATGTCGATAGTTAACGTACAGACCGTAGAACTGCAATACGGCATTCATTTCCTTCTCCACGGACTTTCGCACAGCCTCGATACCTAACACTTGGAATATCTCGCAAATGTCGTTGCTGAACGTTCTCACGGGGTCGACGTCCCTCTCACTGAGTACCTTCATCAAGCTGGTACCATCGGTTTCCAAAAGCCACTCGGCGATTGCCTTGAACTCACCAGTCTCGGTTATGACGATACGCTTTTTGGAATCCGTCTGGGGTAAATGCATGTACACCTTGCCTATGGCCTCGATGCCCTGCAATGTCATGTCGCTCAGCATGTTCGCTTCGATGCAACGCAGGAACATGTCATCCTCCATCTTGTCAACGGTCTCTTCTTCGGTGTCCTGGAACTTGTTGTCATCGCTATTCATGATCCTGATGCGAAGGACGAGTTTCTCGGCGTTGTCGTCGTTGAAAATGCAGTTGAGGTCGTCGCCGAAGCCCGCGTTTATCTTCTCGGCTATCTGTTCCATGGTTAACTTTTTGTCCGTCATCCTCTTGCGATCGAGTTCAATACGCAACAGCCACGGAGAGATTTTCGTTGGATCGAAGTCCGGCATTTCGTAATATACATTCACGAACTCTTGATCCTCCGCTATGACTGTGTTCTGAGGATCTGGATCGTAGTATATCGCTGTATTAGCCGTGACCTTCCTCAACGTCGTGTGCTCTAGTCGACAGAGAACGTTCTTTGCCTTCTCCGCATCTCTGGCTGCTGCTCCGGTCAAAAAGACCGTCAAGGAAGGTGCCTTTGGTTTCTTACTGATGTTTATAATTTCCTTCAGTCGTGGCACACCAAGGGTTACGTTCTTGGACGACACACCAGCAAAGTGGAACGTGTTCAGGGTCATCTGGGTAGCCGGTTCTCCGAGCGATTGTGCTGCCAATGCACCAACCATCTCGCCTGGCGACACCTGAGCCTGCTGGAACCTGGTCTCAATCTCACCGATCAGCCACTCGAAGGCCTCGCTGGATAATCTGAATTCCTCTGACACGCACTTTGTGCATAGCGTTGATCTCACTAAACACTGGAACAAGAGAGTGGCATTCTCGTTGGCCTGCTTACTGAGCCTGTCATCGCCGGCCACTATGATGCACTTTTCCAATAAGTCCTTCACACCTTGTATTACTCTCATAGGACTGAGATCCGTCGGAGCACGCTTGTTAATGTGGAAAATCTTCTGAACATTCCAGATCATCCTCTGCAAGTTGCAGGGTAAAACCACCTTCGATTCTCCGCTAGGGAAAATCTCGCGTAAAACTGCGCGATCCCTGTTCAGTTGCTCCCATTCACGTTCCAGTTCGGATATCACCTCGCCGGAACCCATCATCTCCCTTACTATTTCCTCGTTGAAAATACGACGAAGATAACGTTCGTTTGTCGGATCGAACTTGAATTTCTTCTCGAAGGCTTTGTTGCTGAGCTTGATCGTCGGCAGATTCTGGAATTCGACAGTCTCGCCACAGAGACCATCCTCGCCGTAACGCAGCTGAATAAGTTGGCCGACGGAATTTCTCACAGTTCCGTCATAGTGAACCATTACAGACTCCATAGCCTTTATCAGACGACGCTGAATATAACCAGTTTCCGCAGTCTTGACGGCGGTATCAATGAGACCCTCACGACCTCCCATAGCGTGGAAGTAAAACTCGGATGGTGTGAGACCGGCCAGATACGAATTCTCGACGAATCCTCTGGACTCGGGACCGTAATCGTCCTTGATGAAGTGAGGTAAGGTTCTTTTCCGAAAGCCGAAAGGAATACGCTTACCCTCTACGTTTTGCTGACCTACGCAAGCAATAACCTGAGAGATGTTAATGTTAGACCCTTTGGAACCTGAGACCACCATGGCTTTCAGGTTGTTATACTCGGTGAGAGATTTCTTTGCAGAACCTCCAGTCTTGTCACGAGCATCGTTCAAGATTCTGTTCACCTGATTCTCGAAGGTTTGCCTCAAGGTGTTACCAGGCGTAGGTTCCAGCTCCATGTTGTGGGCCTTTTGAATGACCTCTATTACATCCTCCTTGGCCTTTTTGATGGCCTTCTGGATTTCTAAGTATGTCTGCGGATCGGCAATAGTGTCTCCAATACCGATCGAGTGACCTTCCAGCAGCAACCAGTTGTTGATCACGGTTTGAATATTTCCGTAAAAACGACCGCATACTTCATGACCCAGTTCTAACATACAGATATGCAGCAAAGAACCGGCGGATGTTCCAAGCGTTTTCTTACAGAGTATACCCATTACCAATTCTCCATGCTCTACCATGACCTTGGTATCTCCTGGTGAGATCCACTTGTAAGGTCCGTCATCCTCTTCATCGGGATGAGTACTGTGGGTTCTGATCATGTTCACGTTGCCAGGGATAATCAGGGAAAAGATCTGCTTTCCTGTCCATAACGGTTTGGGTTTCAAAATACAAGGCTGAGGCATCTTCCCATCCCAACTGGGTAAGAACATAAGAATGTTCATCATTTGTTCCTTCTCTATGAAGACGTCTCTCTTAGTCATTTTTCTAACGGCCGTAAGCGTGTCCTGTACAATACCCATTACAGGTTTGTTTGCCTGTGGTGTGATAATCTGTCGTGGTGTTACATGAATGTTTTCCACTTCGGCACGAGTCTCCATCGACTGTGGTACGTGGAGGTTCATTTCGTCTCCGTCAAAGTCAGCGTTATAGGGTGATGTACAGCTGAGGTTCATGCGGAACGTACTCCATGGAAGAACCTTGACCCTGTGACCCATCATACTCATTTTGTGCAGCGTTGGCTGACGATTGAAGATTACAAGATCACCATCTCTGATATGCCGTTCTACCCTGTACCCACATTGTAAATGCAAATCCGATGGTTTTGGATGGAATCTCAGATCTATTCTTTCTCCGTTGTCCCTGACTATGTATTTGGCACCCGGATACTGTGAGTTTCCGCGCCTAACCAACTCTTGCATCTTGTCAATGTTAAATGGTGTTACGATCTCTGGAAATGTTAAGTTTTGTGCTATACTGCGAGGCACTCCTACTTGGTCGATTCGCAAATTTGGGTCAGGCGTGATGACGGTACGTGCAGAGAAATCCACACGCTTGCCCATGAGATTTCCTCTTATTCTCCCTTCTTTCCCCTTTAGCCGGGCTTTTATGGCTTTCAACGGTTTTCCTGACTTTTGCATGGCTCTCGGCATGCCTGGCATGTCGTTGTCCACTAAGGTTGCAACATGAAATTGCAGCATCTTTATATTCTCCGATATAACATGAGCCGCTGCACCAGCCTGTTCATTCTTTAGTAATTCATTATTCGACTTTATAATGTCCGCAAGTTTGTGAGTAAGATCATCCTGATTCTTTGCAGAACCATACATAATAACCGCTGGTCTCACTGACAGAGGAGGAACTGGTAACACTGTCACAACCATCCAATCCGGACGTGCAAACTTTGGATCCATGCCAAGAATAAACGACTCTTCATCCGTTATGTGCTTTAAGATTTCCCAAGCTCTCTCTGCTGTCAGTACAATTTTCTTCTCTTGCGAATCTTCGTTAACGTGTTTCCATTCTGCACTAACATCCAGACCAGATCTTCTGAGATTTGGCTGGTACCTTCCGCAACCACCGTGACCCGGTTTCCTGTCTACTTGCTGCTGCTCCGTATTTTCTTTATTTATATCCATCTCGTCACCGCCTTCACATATATTCTTACTTTTACATAGATCGTAAACAAATGTAAGTCGCTTACGTGGTTGACCTTTCGTTTTCATTACGATTTCTTTTATTTTTGGATTGTGCTACAAATAATTATATATTATTTAACATTACAAACCTACATGTTGAACTAATTCTAATCGTGGTGTTTCTTACCGGACTAACAAGAAGTTTGGAGCAATAGAAGCACACGCATCTTAATATTTTTATGGTTTTTGTTATGAAGCCCACGTGAAAAACTGGTTTTGCTAAATCTATGTGGCCAAAGTGTCCCGGGCATTCTGTCATATTCCCGGCACAAGTTTGACATCTGGAATTTCTATCAATGACACCTTGTCTCGGATCCATAAGACCACCCAGCTTGGGACGGCCACCCTCCATGGTTTCTGGAAAACGTATGCCACCATCTGTGACGGACATACGCCGCTATGGAGAACAAGCATACATTACTGTTTTCGTTTACAAAAAGACATAACACAGAGAGGGAAACAAGACACGGGCAATCACGTTATTATAAAACAAATTCATAAAATGCGGTTATAAAAGTGTGTATACGACAGAGTTAAAGTAGTTTTTTTAAGAATTACAATGCGCCTGAATTTTTTTATGGACCCAAAAGTTCATTAAAGAGCAACGGTGACGGTCACAACGCGACGCGGGCACGAAACGAGAAAACTGTTTGGGATGACATGAGACTGATTTGCGACAAAGTTCCGCGAAATGTCGACTCACGTTTAAGCACTTGCGTACCTGACCGAAAAATGCACTTTACGTGTAGGTTCATTTATCAGCAGTAAACTTACTATTTCATCGGGTGAAATGATACCGAATTGCACCCTTTTCACGGTACGCAAAGGCGCTTTGGAGTCGGACGTGGCCATTTTTCAATGTGCTAGTCGATCTTCTCCTGCGGCCTTCTACGTCGCGACTCCACTTAACCGTTCACTACTAGGAGAAACTTTCCCCTACCGCGAAAATTCTGACCACGGTGCATAAAATTCAAAGATGGATTCCAACACTGATAGCGAGTTTTCGCGCCAATGTAATTTTGTCCACGAATCTTATTGGTGTGTAAACTTAATTTAAATGCACAATAACGCGATGAAACATGAAAGAAAGAAGATTGTAGCTCAACAAAATTGTATAGCTTAATTATATTTAAAATAAAATGACTAGAAAAATTCTTTTCAACCCGAATACTTGCATTTAATCATCAAGAGTGTGTAGCATTATTGTTATGCTCCCGTGCAAGTGATGGCTAATCAAATGTAAGTGATTGGCCTAATCCCTTGTAAAAACGTAATGATGCAATCATCGAGCCGAGCTCACGCTGAAAACATTAGTTACTAACGTAAGAGAAACGAGCACGAGTATTCGATTTATACGTTTCATGGTGGACGATACTCTTCGGTAGTGTTGTGAACGACGATTGATGTTAATCGTTTCTTCTTGGACTTGTCGATTTACATCGTTGCAATTCGTCGAATATACGTCTAATACAAAGTAAAATAATGCGCAATGGCGACTTCTAAGACTACGAACACGTATAACAGACAAAATTGGGAAGATGCGGTGAGTTAAGAATCTGTAAAAGTACATAACCGCGGATAAAATAGTTGATTAATACATTACTTTGTTTTTGCCCACAGGAATTCCCAATATTATGTCAAACCTGTTTGGGTGACAACCCATACATTCGCATGGTATATACGTTTTAGTATTATTAATATTTACTACGTTGTTGTTATAATATGGAACTGCAATACTTATTCGATATTTGATTTGGTTTTTTTTCATTTCCCAGACAAAAGAGAGGTATGGAAAAGAATGTAAAATTTGCATGCGACCATTCACGGTATTCAGGTGGTGTCCCGGTGCCAGAATGCGTTTCAAGAAGACCGAAGTTTGTCAGACGTGCAGTAGACTAAAGAACGTCTGCCAAACCTGTTTATTAGACTTAGAGTACGGACTGCCGATTCAGGTGCGGGACGCGGCACTCAAGATAAAGGACGATTTACCGCGCTCCGATGTGAACAAAGAATATTATGTGCAAAATATAGACAATGAAATAGGTAAAATAGATCCGACCACTCCAGCGGGCGCTGTTGGCAAATCCGCGGCTGCCAGCGACTTGCTGATGAAGTTGGCAAGAACCAGTCCATATTACAAGAGAAATAGACCACACATATGCTCCTTCTGGGTTAAGGGTGAATGTAAAAGAGGAGAAGAGTGTCCATATCGTCACGAAAAACCCACAGATCCAGACGATCCACTAGCAGATCAGAATATAAAGGATCGTTATTATGGAGTGAACGATCCAGTAGCCGATAAATTAATGCGCAGAGCCGCTGCAATGCCTAAGCTCGATCCACCCGAGGACAAGTCTATCACCACTCTGTACATTGGCAACCTAGGAGATATATTGACGGAAAAACAATTGCGCGATCATTTTTATCAATATGGAGAAATACGTTCCGTAACCATGGTTCCGCGCCAGCAATGTGCCTTTATTCAATATACACAAAGAAGCGCTGCCGAAGCAGCAGCAGAGAGGACATTCAATAAGCTAATATTGGGCGGAAGAAGACTGACCATCAAATGGGGCCGTTCTCAGGGCAGACAAACAGTCTCAGCTGCAGAGGCAACTAGAGAAATACTGGAGCCTGTTCCAGGTCTACCTGGCGCTCTACCACCACCTCCTGAAAGTATTGGAAATAACTTCTTTAATCTGCAAACCACTCCTGGCATGATGCCTCCAATGATGATTCCACCACCGCCAGTAACTCCACAGTTCATGTTCACACCACAAATGGCAGCCGCAGCTGCTGCTGCTGCTACACCTATCTTTCCGCCGGGCACAACTCCTATACATTATCCGAGCCAAGACCCATCGAGGATGGGCGCCTCTCAGGGCATTGGAAAGCCCTGGCCAGAGGAGTAATGTCATTGGGCATTGCGGCAACAATTGTAAAGGCAAACCTATGAATTACAAGAATAAATATGTCTTTGATTTTATATAATAGAAATGTAAGTTGTTTGTGAACACAAGTTTGCTCAATAGTTTTTTAAATTCAAATTATGGATAAATTGTAAATGGATTATATGCATGCGTACATGAGGGCCAGATCTCAAAAGTAAATTGAGACCAAATCGATTACCCTACTTCGTATCTGATGTTTATTTATTTATTGTTAATCGATCATTACGATTGTCAAGTTTTCCACGAATGATGTACAATCGTGAAGCGGATACACACTCTGCGCTGCTATTGGTCCAACGTTTCAAGGGATTTGCATAAATATATGCACTGTGTATCAGGCATCAGTCGTCATCGGCCACGCGAACGCCACCTGTCGCGTTGGCGGACGAACGTTCACACACGCAGCGCGTATCAGCGGCTGTGCCGTGTATTACCTTGGTATTTTAATACGTGTCTGTCCGTCCGGTGCTTCTGCTGTATATTAATGATATTTCGCGAATCTATGGGGTGTTATCCGCGTGAAATTACGACGAGTATCTCATCTGTGCTGGCATAAGGCGCCTAGCGCGCCTACCCATCACGGTGAAAATGTGTCGGGTTCGACTTGTACTTCATTTTCTGGCGCTTAGCCTACTCCCATGGGTCCGCACTGATGAACACGATCACATTGTGAGTATTTCGAGTTGACACATTTTCAAACTGTCACCGACTTAAATGCTGCTACACGCGCTTGTGATATATGTCGCGTTCTCTTGTATTCACGAATGTGTCCTTCTAAAAAACTTTTTACCTCCTGACGTCTGGATTCTTAATAATTATCCAAGCCGGTTATTAGAATCTGCATTTGTATCTCCTTTGCCCGTTAAGATTGCATTTCGGTATGCCAATATCATGAAAATCTAATGCATATTAAATTTACAGTATGTACAATATTTGAACTCAATACGTCGTTTGATATTAATGACATTTGTAACCTATTTTTTGGTACCTTTAAAAATTCGATTTTTCTTGCATTTACTGTATTGCTTGATTATTATTATTGCTAATCAGTTATGATTTATTTAATGTATTCATTTTCATGAGCAGATGCACCTATAGATGATTCACCAATGATTATGCGTTGCTCGTTGTACTACCTTTGTACAATACAGATTAGCTTTATGAATATATTGCGTATATGATATGATCTGAGTGAAAGTTTTAAACCGAAAAATACTTGAGACTGGTACTTTAGCATATACGATCATTTTTCTATAGTAAGAAGTTGATTATAAGTTCTGCCTTTCTTGCAGTACAGTGACAATGATGAAGTTGTGCTATGGATGAGCACAGTTGGACCATATCACAATCGTCAGGAAACATATTCCTATTATTCTTTACCATTTTGTATGGGCACCAAGGGTGTTATTAATCATTATCATGAAACATTGTCAGAAGCGCTACAAGGCATTGAACTTAAATTCAGTGGGCTGGAAATTGAATTTAAAGGTGATCTATGACCATTTCTATTATCTTTTATTTCCATAATACATTATATTAGAAACAAAGGAAAAGGATCAGGAAATAATAGTTTGATGTTTGCATTATACTTCTAGCGGATATTTCAAAAGTGGATTACTGCCAGGTCAAATTATCGAAAGAGAGTGAAAAGGCCTTTACGTATGCCGTTAAAAATCAGTATTGGTATCAAATGTACATGGACGATTTGCCTATATGGGGTAAGTCCTGTACTTTTATATCTTTCATTAAGTTCATCATTGTATTATCTATTTGCATCTTTTTTATGCACATCAGGTGTTGTGGGAGAACCAGAAGAAAATAATGGAGAAGTCACGTATCACATTTGGACACATAAAAAATTCGACATTGGATATAATGGCAAGCAGATAGTTGATGTAAATTTAACTAGTGAAAACAAAGTAAAGCTTGTTCCAAACGCACTCATACCGTTCAGTTATGAAGTTAATTGGAAGAAGAGCACTGTCAAGTTTGAGGACAGATTCAATAAGTATCTGGATCCAAACTTCTTCCAGCATAGAGTGAGCATTAATATTCCCGTACCTCGTAATTTTGGTTTGTATATCTGCTATTTAAAATCGTTTATTTTCAGATTCACTGGTTCAGCATCTTCAACAGCTTTATGATGGTAATTTTCCTAGTTGGTCTTGTTTCCATGATTTTAATGCGCACTTTGAGGAAAGATTACGCGAGATACAGCAGAGATGAAGAAATGGATGACATGGAGCGTGACTTAGGGGACGAATATGGCTGGAAACAGGTCCATGGGGATGTCTTCAGGCCTGCCAGCCACGCAATGCTCTTTTCTGCTCTCATAGGAGCTGGTTATCAAGTAATTTACAGTTGGCTATGGTATATAGACTTCCATGTATAAAGAGAGTATTATCTTGAAATTATTTTTAGGTTACCGTCGTTGTGTTGAGTGTCATAATCTTTGCGATCCTTGGAGAACTTTACACGGAGAGAGGATCAATGCTCTCAACCGCTATTTTTGTGTATGCAGCAACATCGCCTATAAATGGTTATGCCGGTGGAGGTTTATATTCGCGTATGGGGGGGCGCGTTTGGATTAGACAGATGATCCTCAGTGCGTTTATGTTACCCATCATGGTTTGTGGCACTGCATTTTTCATAAATTTTATTGCCATGTACTATCATGCAAGTCGGGCTATACCGTTTGGATCCATGGTAAGTGAATAGATTTAGGAGTATTTTGTAATCAAAAGAAAAAAAAATTAATCGAAGTATTAATTATAGGTGGCGGTAACATGCATTTGTATATTCGTCATATTACCGTTAACACTAGTAGGAACTGTATTAGGCCGCAACCTTGCTGGTACACCAGATGCGCCATGTAGGGTAAATGCAGTACCAAGACCAATTCCAGAGAAAAAATGGTTTATGGAACCCCTCGTCATTATTATGCTTGGTGGAATCTTACCATTTGGATCAATTTTTATTGAGATGTGAGTTTCACTTTGACAAACCATTCTCGGTAGAAAAAGAAAAAGCTGATACTCTTTTTTTTTCAGGTACTTCATTTTTACTTCTTTTTGGGCATATAAGATCTACTATGTGTACGGCTTTATGTTATTAGTCTTCGTTATTCTGATGATAGTGACAGTCTGTGTCACAATCGTGTGTACATACTTTTTGTTGAATGCCGAAGACTATCGATGGTAAGTATTATTTTTTAATCTTACTTAAAAATTCTATAAAACCAAAATGCGTATGTACTTTTTATATTTTGCAGGCAGTGGACAAGTTTCTTGGCTGCAGCTTCAACCGCTGGATATGTTTACATATATTCATTCTACTATTTCTTTTTCAAAACTAAGTAAGTTGATATATATATATATTTATTCTAGTTGAGTTTTTTACATACCACAGAATTAGAAGGCTAAGTAAAAACGTATAATTTATTTTACATATACCTACAAAAATTCTATTTTATCAGATATACCTTTATCGAATCTTATCTAATATATAATCTGTAACGCTCAAGAATTTTCCTTGTGTTTTATCCTTAACATTATATTTTCGCGAGATAGTAATAATTAGTGGTGTATGTAACATTTGGAATATTTTGCTTCTAGGATGTATGGTCTCTTCCAAACAGCGTTTTACTTTGGTTACATGGCTCTCTTCAGCCTTGCCCTGGGTATAATGTGCGGCACAGTTGGTTACATCGGTACTAATGCGTTTGTACGAAAGATATATTCCACAGTCAAAATAGACTAAAGCACGGCTCTAGTGTAACGTGTGCATCGTGGACAGATTAATAATGTACAGCGTGATGACGTAGGACTCATCTTCAAGGAGCATCATCGACTATCGCCGCAATAATCGTGGCGCTCAGATACAGCTTATAAAAAGTTCACACTTTTGATTATAGTTTCTCGCAACCGATCGACGCCCGAACACCACAGAAGTATTTTTATGCCTGACATTAGGTGTTTCGCTCTTCCGACTCATATTTCATTCGGACCCGTTGATGTTGGAAGACAGGTCCTACCATGGATAGTGCGCGTATTCCATACGTGTGATAAAGTGCTCACCCGTGTTACATGTCCTAATTGTTATATATCTTGATTAACCCTACGCACTCGACGTTTTATGTGATTATATTGTGAAAACAATCAGAGACATAAGAGGGGAAAAAGAACTAGAAGACTCTGAAGTTCTGTTTTTCTCTATGATACATGTAATTAACCAGCAGTATATTTTCAGGAATTATACTTTAAATTACTAATGTACACAAGTATCGCTTGATTCGCTCATGTATTTTAGGTCAAAGCCTTAAACTGCTACAGTCATCTACATTTTTCAAACGCGTAGTAGACTTGACCGCTCTTTGCGTACTATAACATGTAACAGAAATTTGAAGGGATTCACAGGTCTGGGCGGAATCGATATAGACGTGCTGCAATAAAAATGTTCTTTCTCTACCATGTATACAAACAATGGACATTGTTTATGTTAAAACAGTGCAGTGGTGTGCTTCTCTGTCTAGAATAACCGTCGAGTGCAAATGGTTAAATGCAAACTCAAGTTTTAATAACCAGACGGTAAATCATTATTCTTCTTTCCGTTTGACGTACAATGACGAAAAATTTGCTCAGGCTACGCGAGAAGTCGTTCGAGAAACTGTATATTTCGTCGCAAAAACAAAGCGAAAAGTATTCCAACAAAGAGCGAATTTGGTATATGTACAACGCATAACACGTTCTTCGTATTCTAAATGGTATTCTTATCTTTATTCCTGCTTTGGTGCTGCGATGATCGAACTGACGTAGAAATCCATTTGCTGGATCTGTAAATAAACGGATTCGTTTATCGGTCACTTATCAAAACAATAAAATATTTTGACTGGAAAAGACAAGAACTAGGTCATATTCCAGAATGAGAAACGTAAGAAATGTGCATAAAAAAAAATTTGTTTACAGTTGATATAATATAGAGTATCGAAAAAATTCTTTTGAAATCATTTTTTGCGAATCAATGTTCGGGCATATAATAATCGTCGCCGAGGAATATAAAGTATCAGCGAGAGAAGATGGAGGATATTGAAATTTTTGAGTATCTTAACGAGTGTCTTTGGTCCGAACGGCGGTACCGAATGGCGAATGCCGGTGAGAACAATTCGGATGGATAAATGATTTGTTGTTAGATGTAGTAATTCTAAGAAATATAAAATTTCTACGTAAATCACGCATTATTCCAGTTATTTCCTAATGTTGTTTTGTAGGTTTTCTGGGAATAGGAAAATTTGAATGGGCGGATAATGATGGACCTCAAAATCAAATTATTGTTACAATTCCATAAAGGTGTAAATTATTACTTTAATTGTTTTTTTTGTGCTTTTTTTTCTAGTTATTCTTGTTTAAATTTTGATCTAGTGTACAGTATTTTGATAAAGAATTAGGAATATTAAACATTAAACGAATATGTTCTAGATTACTAAATAGTAAACGACTTTAGTAGTTGGTACCGAAATTCAAACAAACAAACGACAATCCGGTGATAGCATCGATAAGTATTTACAGTGCGGAGGCTGACTCGAGTAGTGCCTGTGTGGCACTCGGAGCTGCTCTGTCGTACGTGTTTCGTCATTCACGTGTCACGGCACGTATGCGGACGTAGTTCGTGGGAGTTCAAGTGAGTCGATGCACGCGTACGCGTCTGGACACGCTCTTATCGTCGTATACTGAGCCCCAGAGCTAGTGAAAACGGATCTGTACCCATCACTATCGTTTCCTCGAACACTCAATCGACCGAGAAAACCTGGAAAATGGCACCGAAGCAGAGAATGCGCATCGCCAACGAGAGGGCGACGAAAAACATCACCCTACGTGGAAACGTACCGAAGTCCTCGGTATGTAGATCTCTGATTTCGCGCGACCCGATTTTCTACTCAAAATTCCGAATTGAAGAATTGGTCAAAAATTTGAACTATGTGAATATCAGAGCTGAAGCTTTGAGGTTATAAAAGGATACATGTTGCAAAGGCCTCTCTCTCGTGTTGCTGCCAACAAATATAACGATTGATTATTTTTCATGTTTATGCATTTGATCGTTGTCAGAGATGATGTTTGTATTCGTTTCTCTAAGATTGATAGAGACGTCGAGAGAGGTGTGATGTTTGGCCGCCGAAAATAATCTGCGTCAAAGAAAATCTGGAGATGTATAAGCAAACATATGTAGCGGTTTAAAAGGCGAAACCGTTACCGTATGATGAAATAAACGTATTTAAGGACATTCACCAAAGTGCATTAATAAATCCTTAGATATTCTTATAAGCCAATCTTATTTGTTTTTCATACATTTGTTATAATTCTCGTTTCAGTGATGTTTAAGAGTATCATATTAAAACCAATAAATACTCGTCACTTAATTGAACAACCCAATTTATATTCTAATAACGAATGTGTATACTGAGATTATTATAAATGTACTATAATATATTATGTGCGTTTATTATGATTTATCAAGATTAGTTGTACAAACATGTGTTTATAAAAGTAATGAAATGAAAATCTTATCCTTTGAGCCTTAAAGTACTTTATAAGGATATTGTATAAAAAATTTGTTTTATTTACCCATGATGTAATTAAGTATTTTGGACATTCCAGAAACAACAAGAAGAAGGATCTCCAGTGGGACCTGGGCTTTTGGCGCTCTTCCTTTTTGTCGTCTGTGGATCCGGTAATTATCCCGTTGTTACAAGATTCTTTGTTGCGGACATTGATTTAAGATAATGCGTATATTTTTAATCTGACCTACCACAAAATAGAACATATGTGCTTGGTTTTATACATTTTTTTTTTTTTTCAGCTGTGTTCCAAATAATACAAAGCATTAGAATGGCTTAAAGGACTTCCAACAACGAAGAACAGACAGCATTATGATTACCGTTAATACAATGACTTTTCCGAAATCTATCGACTTACAAACAGGAATACCAAGCTGTTTGTTGTGTATTGTAAAAATGTAGGTGCTACACTGCCCTTACACAAACAAAATTCCACTAATTCCTAGCAGATCTTGCTCCTCTCTCATCACAGCTCAAAGATTTATTTATAAAATTTAGCATTTATAAGCGTTTAATTTAATTACATTGTGCATTGATGGAAGGACATCCTGTCTGCCGTTTTGTTTTAATCGTGTTTGTTAAAAAACACTAATGTCCGTTGATCATATAAAGACTTGTTGTTTCTACCTAGAGATTTTTTATTGATTTTTTCACAGAACTTACTATAATTGGAGTGACATTGGATACTCGGAAGAAAGAATTGCTCCATCAATGCGCGTAGGATAAATAATTGTATATAAATATATGATCAATTTATCGTATCAATTTTAAAGCATTCCACTGTAAGCAGTTGGTAGCTTTTGGTTGTCTATATATTTTAGAGGCCTTAAAAGATACAATGGGTCATTATACGTGTAAAAAATATATATTATACCTAATGTCAAGGTAATTTATCTGTATGAAACATTTGCTACTGATAATTCTTTACTTCTTTTAATAAATTATATTATCAATAAGTTTAGGTATACATTATAATTTCTATCGATCGTCAAACCGTAACACTAATGTTTTCAAAGTTTCAGGCAGTCAAAATAATTATGCCATATGACGGTATATTATTCAGAAAAACTAATCAGTTCACAATTATTTATGTTTTACACCGATGTGGCTTTTATATAAAGCCAACAATTTATTATATTTGTTCCCTCAACAATCATATTATGTGTTCAGATCTACATTTACGTAAAATAGTATTAAGGCTTGAATTGATTTGTGGATATAACAGCCTTTTACTTTAATGGCGGAGGCGCCATTATAGGTCTAGTCCTTCTTTAAAAAATAATAACAAATATAGAAAATGGATTATTTTCTTTTCTCGACGTTAGCGATAAAATTTAACAAGTAAAAAACAATTTTTTTCTTTTATCCAATATCCTCGATATTATAATAAAGTGAGAGCAGGGAAAGCCGTGCATTTGGTGAGAAATTACAATTAAGATAGCTACCAACCTTGGAGGTATGAAGTTTATATATCCCCAATTAGAAATTTGCGAATTTGTAATAACAGATGGCCATAGGAAAATAATGTATTATTTTATTGATAATTGTCCTGTAAAAATTGTAGATTTAATATTTGATAAACAAGCTTAGGTGGGTATAAATTGCTATGATAGAAGGTTAGATTCATGGACACTAGGAATATCGAAAGCCATAGAAATGTGTGACTGCTTACGGAAAATGTTCAGTGCTTCTAGCCAATCATATTCGTGAATTTCGCTTGGCCTTTTGTCAATATGATTTAAATCAAACTGAAGATGTTTGAAAGCGTACTTGAAACGGACAGAGTCATAACGAGCACGAATCTGTTACACGAGAAATTTTATAATTGTTAATATATTGGGAGTTCTTTCTATTAATTCATATAAAGTTTTGTCTGGTTTTTAAGCAACATGGCTGGAATATTTAATTTATTCGGCGAAATTTCGGGACTCGATAAAGGTAAGTTTTTGTCCAAAGGTTATATTCTTTATGTTATTCAGAAATGTTTATAGCTACTTGCTTTTTCAATAAATTTTAACTCTTTGTAAGCGCGAAACAAGAGTTTTATACGGTTTAGCGATTACATCGGATTTGGTACATTTTATTGTAGGACAAGCTGTAAAGCCTTTGGTAACATCAAAGACATCCATTGAAGTTGGCGTAAATAATGCAAAGGCTATTGGACAGAAACCAAAAGGTCTCTCATTGAGGCCAAGTTCAGAAATAAATATACAGGCACGATCCAGTAGTTTTAAACAAAATGCATTAAGTGTGAAACAGCAAGATCTACTAAAGCCAAAATTAACACAAGTGGATGGAAATGGCTGTCCTATTTCCCCAACAAAAGATATTTCAAACAAGGTAAATGATTAATGTTACGTTACTTAATTTTTTAGTTTATGAAACTTCGAAGGAGAAGAACGTAAAAAATAAACGTCGCATTAGAAGTATTTTGAAATAATTGGGCTAATCTGTTTGTTGTTCCAAAGATGAATCAACGACCAAATAAAATTAAAAGTCTTGGCATGAAGAAAGAAACATCTACGAACAAAGCAGTAAAACAACAAGTCTTCGGAGAGCATATTTTTAAGGAACCTCTTCCGCCAAAGACATCAAACAAGAATATATATCCAGAGCCAGAGACATTAGCGCCTTATTGCAACCTGCAGTTTGATTTTGGTATAATATTCTGCTCTTTTCGTTATATTATTCACATCTGGGTTTATATTAACTTTACATATTATGGAATATTTTTATTTTATAGATGATGAATATTCTATGACTTTGCAAAGAGAATGTAAGAAGATGCTCAGCGGAACAAAGCATGACTGGAAACCTTATGACGATGAGGGCTTTGAGTCGGGTATGCATTATTTCGAACTTACAAGACTTATTATTTACTGATTTTTTCTATTTTTTAGATCCAGAGCCACTGGACTTATTAGAAATACCCAAAATAATAGAATCTCCTGTACACTTTGAAGATAACATTGATCAACTATCTCCAGCATTACCAGAAATATCAGACACTGAAGATTTTTTATAATTTGATAATATTTATATTAGGTTTGTGAAAACATCTGCTAGACCTTGATTTTGTTGGCTGATTTCGTGGACAATTACAAAGAATAATAAGTCGGAAAATGTATTATTTCTTGGCAGATACCTGTGATTCTATTTGATGCGCAAATACAACAGAAATTTATCACAAGTCTGATAAAAAGTTCTATTGATCTTTTGATAAAATTTTTACAGGATTGTATAAGGAAAATAGTGGAATGTTTGCTGAGCAGTTTCGATAAGTAATTTCTATGATCTGTAATCTGGCTGGATTACCATGATTGACGCATACCAAAACATAATATTAAATATAAGAAAATCAAATGTCTGAGATATCTATAGTCTAATAATATATTTTAGGAATAATCGACCAAAAATACAATTTAGTTCTTTAAGTACGAGTAGAGCTATTCTTAGATATAAAACTTTAATATACATAGATATATGTCTTTCGTAAATTATAGCACCATGTATTTATTATAAATTCAGTCTTGTTAAATTTACAAGGATAACCATTAATTTTAGATGAACATATTGTATACGTCAAAATAAAATTTGTGCCTTAGACTGTTTCTTGTTTCATTTTTTTAAAAGTTGCGGCATGTTGAATGATAAGACATGTGACTATTTTGTCATATTACCATAAAATATTTATAATACAAATGTCGAGTAAATGCGTGACAGTTATAGCTGGCATATTAGAGGATTCATCTTTCAACCATTTATGCTTCATCGCTGACCATTTAATTAAGGCATTGCCAAACTTTCATTACAAGTCAATTTGCAAAAATCAGATTGATTGGAAGGTGAATTAAAATTGTTCGTCCGTATTTTATACTGATACATCATTTATTTGTCTCAGCCTTGGTTACAGAAAATCTGTACTCAGTATGGATGGTCCCACTGCAACTCCCCCTTGATATGGCGAGAAATAGGAATAACGCATACTAACATCACTTACATTGGCGGTGCAAGCCAGTTTTGGGAATTATTACATAATTATTACAATGTTACTTGTAATCTGTCTAAGGAAGATATCAAAGATTTATGCTCAGAGCTGTTACTGGTATTTAACAATTATTGTTATGCGCATGTTGGTTGAAGAACAACCATTCTATAAACTAGAAATCAATATTCTTTTTAAATAGCCGCCAAAATCAAAAGAAAAATCTGATAGTATAGAAGCAAAGGGGGAACGTTGTCGTATAACTGTGATAGGAGCTGGCAGATCGCTCTGCACAGATTTGATACCACAATTAATAATGATGGAAGAGCTGTGGCTTTCTCAAGGAGTGAGCGTTAATTTGTATGATGAACCAGGTCGCTATTTTAAAATCAAAAGAATTGTGAAAGATATGGAAGCTATCGGTTGTGGATTATATGCTGCCAACATATTAGAAAATATACCAGATGGTTTACAAAATTGTGATATATTAATTTATCTTGATGCATTGGTCAGGTACACAATGTTTAACAACATACACACACCACAGTTTTTTCTTCCATAAGTCTCCTACTAAAAATCATTCTTAAACTGACGTAATTTCCTTTTCAGGGAAGACTGTGAAAGTATCGATAGCTGGTTAAATCGAAATTATAAATCGATGGAAAAATTTTCACAATATGTGAATCAATATGCTCCGCCACACATGAAAATCATTTTTTGCTCCAGCGGTGCAACATGCTTCTGCGTAAATGTAATGCACGCACTTGTAAAAAATTTACCGAAAGCTAACATCGTGGCAGTTGGTTCACATTATGGATTGGAGATTATATACCCATTCATAAATGCTGTTGACTTGGACTTGACAGAATTTGGTTGCCCTCCCGTTTGGGGTTTCCTAGGTTCATAGCTGAGATAAAATTTGAAAGATATATTTAGTTTAATGATGTCACCAGACTATCATAAATTGAAATTAAAATAACTATACAATACATACAGGTGTGAATAGATACGTCGATCTGTCTCACATGACACAAAAGCATAACGTATTGAGACCAAACAAAAAAGCATTAAAGGTACATGCAAATACAACTTTGTCACTAGGCAATAAACAATCCGAGCTCAGATGGTTTTCTTATATGTCATACAATAAGGATCATTATAAACATTATTATCAACGTAAAGTATGTATCAGATATCCATAATGTTTTAAATGGAAATAAAGGAAAAAAATGGTACAATTGAAATGATTAATAGAAAATTTTAGGCAACAGCACAGTATCAGGTTGGCAGAATGGAGCACTTTCAAATGTGCAGAGCTATCTGCGATCTTCTGAAATTATGGTTTGACAAGAAAAGTGAAATAGGAGATGAGATCATTTCTTTGGGAATTTCTTCAAATGGTAAGTGAATATTGTATACTTAGATTCTTGACACATATGCATTCAAAAATGTATTTTGATTATTTAGGCAGTTTTGGTATACCGGAAGGATTAGTTTTTTCACAACCAGTATATCTAACAGTGACCGAGGATAATACAAGAGTATGGCTGCCTTTCGCTAATTTTCCTTTGCCAGATATACCAAAAGAATTATTTGAGAATTTGATACACACCGCTATGTTGATCACAAAACGATTAATAGAAAATTCTGATAGAACACACACAAAAAATGTTTTTAATTAAAATAAGTAAGATAAACATCAGAAGCGTTATACATAATTCGAGAAAGCATCTGAAGTTTCGCTCTGTACAAGCAACATTGAGAATGTGCACATATATGTTTAATAGTCTCCAATTAGTTAACACATATAAATTTTTTTAATTGATTACTCTTGTAATCCAAAATATAACTCCAAGTGAAAATTAAACTATTACTCAGTAACAATAAACTTGCTTATCCTCAAGCTATGACTACGATTTTACAAAAAATAGCCGAATCGTATCGATACTTGACACATGCGGATATGTACAGAATTTTAAGGTACCGTCACACCAACAGTATATATAACCTCACATGTGTATATAGTAAACAACGTCAATCATGTCACTGCGCTAAGATTTTGATAAACTAACGCACGGTATGTGATTACAAGATATACGGTGCTAATTCTTCGCATTTATCATCGTTGTTCTGCTTTAATAGTCGTAATCATTGTACCTGAATTCATGACAGTATCGAACAACACGCGAAAATTTCCTTCTTGGGCCATTTAATGTTATAGGTTATATTTTTGATCTGATATATTTGAGTCTGATTGTATCCAAAAAGAGAATTTATAAGATAGGAATAACTTATAAAACAAATATTAATAGGTACGAGCATCATTAAATTGTGACGAGATAATCTTAAATGCATTAAATAAAGAAGAAGACGCAAAGTAAAGAAAAGTATGTCTGACAACGAAGTAGAAATGAGCCAAAATCTGGCACAATATCTGCTGGTTGAAGGCGCTACGCTGGTCATGCTTGATGTACCATGTGGCACAGACTTTGGGATTGATTTAAAATCTTGGAATACAGCAGAGAACTTTCGAGGTATTAAAATGATTCCTCCTGGCTTTCATTATGTACATTATAGGTAAATGCAGTTCTACATCTTCCTCAATGTGCAAAGCAGTTTCTACTTTTGATACTGGTTATGAATCTTTTCAGTGCCGTAAATGAGTTTGGAGAGATGGCACCCAGAGTGGGCTTCCTTCACACGTTTAAGAAATCCGAGTTCTTGGTGAAGCGTTGGGATGTTGAAAAGGAGGATATCAGTTCAGAGGGTGAAAATATAATAATCCAAAAATCATAACATTCTTGAAATAATCCGACTTCTACTAAAAGCGCAGCTTTTATTTTTTTAGCCGTGTCGGAAGAGATGACATATAGAATGAAGGACAATTTGAAGGATCTGGACAAATACCTTGGCGCTTATCCTTACGATACATGGAAGCAATGGAAAGAATTAATAAATCACATTGTCCCCCCTCTTGTAGAACGTTGTTCTCCACTGTGCGGGTATGCCCGATGTTTGATTTTAATCGGATCTGTGAATCTCATACAAAGAAGATTACGAGCGTACTTTCAGCTATGTGCAATCAGCTTTAGAGTTGGAACACTGCGACGATGCGTCCAGACCACGAGGTAGAGTGGAAGTTTCAAAAAGAAAAAGGACAAGTGGTCTCACCATCGAAGAGAGGGAGGAACAATTATTACCAGATTTGAAACCAAAACCAGGCACAGAGCTTAGGTTTACCAAACTGCCGAACAAACGTTATCCAGAGGGTGCATCCCCGGCGGAGATCACAAAACATTCTTTAGATACTACTTATGCACTGGATAAGCTTTTGGATTCTCTAAAGTTGTAAGATCGTTACTTTAGCAATTAGATCAAAAAACAAACTACTATTAATTTCGTTGCAAGTTTCTAATAGAGGAATTATTCGACTAAATAATAAAATGCCTGTAGGAGGATTATGTGTTTTTTTTTTAGACCTATGGAACTGATCGGAGAGATACAACTGGCGTTCGTGGCCTTTCTCGTTGGTCAGAGCCTTGATGCGTTCGAACATTGGAAGAAACTCGTCTCCTTGATCTGCGGAGCGGACACGGCGATTGCGCAACGTCGATCTATCTACATCGAATTTTTGAAAACCTTGGAAGTACAGTTACAACACGTCCCCGAGGATCTGCTGTGCGATATCGTCGTTAGCAATAACTTCATTTATGACAGTTTGCGCAGACTATTTGCAAATATCGAAGCGAATTCCGAGGTGGACGGACGTTTAAAATCTTACTCAATTCGATTACGGGAACGATTATCAACCAAATTTCTGTGGGACTTTTCGCATTTGCAAGATGAAACCGACGATGAGGCACCGGTGGTAGTGTCCTTTGACAATAAATAAAACTTACTAACCTATTAATGTTATCCTTCTATGCGCAACAATGAAATAAATTATTCCTGACAGGATAAGGAAAAGCGTGGGTTTTTCACAGAGTACAATTTTATATACCAACAAGATTTATTTTTTTATTTTAAATACATATATAAATATATTATTTTTCTAATGCTGCCACAGATATTATGCTATTTTGGTTTTATTTTAAAATTATGCAGAAACTCATGTTACGCTTTGCACTTTAGCAACGGAATAATAAAACTAGATACTGGACATCCAAAAATATGTTATATTTATGAATTCTTTGCGGAATCTTCCGAAAATAACATAATTGTAACTTTAAAGAAGTGTCGCTGGATCATGGGTTATTGCTCGTAAACCGTATCAGTCTGAGCTTGATTTTTAAAGTCTCTGTAAAAAAATAAGAAAATCATAGAAATAGTTAATCGTGCGTATAATTAGTCGCTTTTAAAGAAATTAGGCATGCTTACAGGATGTGGTGGTCTGGGTGGTGGGACATAAGTCAGCCTATTAGGATCGGCTTCAGCTTCAGCTTCTCGACGAAGACGCTGTTTAGAGATAATTAAAAATTATAAGAAGCATCTCTTAGAATATCTCCATTTCTTGTATTTTAAAAAATATTTAAGTTACTTACAGGGTGAGGCGGTCGAGGTGGTGGGACATAGGTCGGCCTGTTAGGCTCGGCTTCAGCTTCAGCTTCTCGACGAAGACGCTGTTAAAAGATAATTAAAAATGATAGGAAATATCTTCCAGAATATCTGCATTTGTTGTATTATATTAAATATTTAAAATGCTTACGGGATGAGGAGGCCGAGGTGGTGGGACATAGACGGGTCTGTTAGGTTCGGCTTCAGCTTCAGCTTCTCGACGAAGACGCTGTTTAGAGATAATTAAAAATGATAGGAAATATATTCCAGTATATCTGCATTTGCTATATTATATTAAATATTTAAAATGCTTACGGGATGAGGAGGCCGAGGTGGTGGGACATAGACGGGCCTGTTAGGTTCGGCTTCAGCTTCAGCTTCTCGACGAAGACGCTGTTTAGAGATAATTAAAAATGATAGGAAATATATTCCAGTATATCTGCATTTGCTATATTATATTAAATATTTAAA
>JBCFXI010000201.1:0-52325 GCA_038496175.1 Ampulex compressa | reverse complement strand
AAATTGCTTACGGGGTGTGGAGGCCGAGGTGGTGGGACATAGGTCGGCCTATTAGGGTCGGCTTCAGCTTCAGCTTCTCGACGAAGACGCTGTTTAAAAGTAATACAAAATTACAGGAAATACTTCTTAGAATATATGCATTTCTTGTATTATATTAGATATTTAAAATGCTTACGGGGTGTGGAGGTCGGGGTGGTGGGACGTAGGTCGGCCTATTAGGGTAGGCTTCAGCTTTCGCTTCTCGACGAGGACGCTATGTATAAGTTAGCAAAAATGACATAAAATAATATAACAATTCCTTCGAACACGTGCATTTATCGTCAATTTAATAAGCTTTATTTTTATTACCTGTTGAATCGATCGTTCCTCCGATTGGCCAAGTACAACCGTGGCACAGACGACGGATAAAATCGTCAGCGCGATTAAAGTCTTCATGATTCAAAACTGCAAATGGAGCGTTAGTTAAAATATTATTAACACCACTTATATCACCATAGATTCTTTCTACAAAGTATATATGGCTTCTAAAGTAAATAACAATCTCTAATATTTCATCGAATTGCATTTCATGGATTAGATAGATTAAAGAATTTTTGAAGACCGTTATAAAAATCGAACGCTTTTCAGAGCTTGCGCAGTTCTATGGTGAGATTATGATTTATAAAACGTACTTTTCAGAAACGTCGTTGGAGCGTTCTGCTATCCTCGGTCTGCAATTCCTTCTTCTCGATGTTCGCTAAGGAACCGGGAACGAGCGACTGGATAACATTCGGAGCGTGTACATTGAATTTATACCTCTGGCAACGTGCTTCGCATACACATGCTTACGGTGTGAAAGTTCACTCTCACGAGTTCACGGTTCCGCACTAAGTGATTGGGGAATCACTGCTGGTGGATACCGTGCGATAAGATTTCCCTACCCGAAGATCGCTTGCTTTGTTATGAAAACAGCTTAATTTTATATTTCATATCGCTTTGAAATACCCACGAGCGTTAAATCGTACTTTGTCATAATCGTTTATGAAGTTTAGATTTTTCTACTCGAAAATCATAACTTACGCGCGATCTTATTTCGCAGACGATGACCTCATTGAAAATTTACGCGGTGCTTCCCAGCTTTTTTATGCAAAGTCCAAGCTTTTATGTTTCATATCTCTGAGAATTATGCGCGGATATCGATTTCTAGTTAACAACAATTTCAGTTTCTTAATTTTTCGAATCTTAGCTTTTTGATTTTGAACTTCAAGTCCTTTATGCGCGATTACGTTTTTAATCCTATTAGAAAGGTCTACGATATCTACTAATATATCTAAAGATTTTCTGAAACAAAACTCGATCGAAAGATCTCTCCCTCGTTAAAAGTTGAATGAAAATTACGCATATGTTTATACTTATATAGAGGTAGGATCTGGAGAAAAGGGATGATTGAAAGTGGACGAAAAAAAAAAATGTTTCCGCCCGGGATCGAACCGGGGACCTTCCGCGTGTTAGGCGGATGTGATAACCACTACACCACGGAAACTAGTTGAGAACGTTTTCGTCGTTATTTCATTTTAAGCACAGCCATTCGTGATTATTTGAGGTCAATAGACGTAACGGAAGAAATTGTGGAATCGGCAAGGACACGACCAAAGCAGGTGGCGGGGAAGTCCGGGCCTATTCTAAAAACAAAGGTGTAAAAGTTGGTGGGTAGGAATCCCCGATTTGTGCAACGATAAGGAATACCTTTTTCTTTTTTTTTATTACTGTAAACAAGGTATTCGTAGAAAAACTGAAGTATATGAGGTTATTGATGCTATTTTAATCCAAAACACGTAACATTTTTTTTGAAAAGAAATTATCCCTTCTAATCTTCTCTGTTTTGAGTTTTATTTTGCTACCAAATACGCAACTTTATACCATATTTTTCCTAAACAATATTTCTTAAAGAACGACGGAATTGCTCGGGAAAAATGAGACGTATCGTGGAAAGAAAGATAGGTCGATCGATGCGACGACAATTATTAACATCAAATATATTTTATAGATAACATTTGGGTCGCTTTATTCGTACAAGTCAGAGTAAACTTCGGGTCCATGAAAAACGAATTATTTCGGTGGTGCCGTAGCCGTCGTTTCGAGAGCTCGTTTCTCGTTCGACAGTAGAGTGACCTTTTCTTCGTATTTTCCACGCAAATCCTGAAAAAGCCGCAGCTGAGTCTCGTATTCCTTCTTCAAATCCGCGTTCAGCTGTACCGCGGCGTTCATTTTGTTTATCATCGCGCTATACCTCTCCCTTTCCTGAGATATTTTCGTTTCCATGTCATCCACGTTCGCCTGCGAATTACGATGAATATAATATTCGCGGAAGGACAGGCATAAATTAATGATAAGACATTTAATTGTTAACGTCACGAAAATTGAACGTAATAAAATTATATTCAAATCAATAAGGATTAAGTATTTTCTTTATATAGGATCCGTTTCGTTATATACGAATTTCCACATTCGTTTTATGGCACACGATGATAAATATCACTACTCGCAAGTGTTTCGTCGTTGATTATTCACCTGTAGTTGCTTAACTTCTATATTCCGAATCTGCAGTAGATTTCTCGTAATGGATTCGACTTCCTTCAAGGAGACCACTTGGCTACTTAGAGCGTTTATTTGTTTCTCCTGATTGGCAGCCAGTCGTGTGCGATCCTCCAGCTGCAGGCTCGTCTGTATCAGTTTGCTCTTCAGCTGATCTACCATGCGACGAAGCAAACTTTCGTTGGAATCGCCCTTCATTATCGCGTCGTACGAGCTTTGCAGTGCGGCCAGCTTTCTCTCCGTTTCCTCCAGCTTCCTGTGGTAAACGTCTCGTTCTTCCGCCGTTTTCTGAAAGATCGAGAAAGAGTTTTATCGTTTATCGGCATTTTTGCCTTGCGAGGAAAAATCTTACAAAGCTCGTTTACGAAATGTTCGAGTACTTGAGTCGTGACAGGAGACGAATTTACCTGTACCGCCTGTTTTAATCTCGATATCGTTATGGGTTCGCTCCCCTTTGATTCCACAGCGGTGGGGACGTTTGATCTCTCAAACTATAAGTAAATCAAAGATTTCATTCGTATTTAGCCTGAAAAGCACGCAATTAATTTCCTTCGCGTACAAAACAAGTTGCGCATTATCCCTAGTTACTCGTGGCGACTTTAAAGATATTTCTAAGTAGAATTAATCTTGGGCCAAATTGGCGATATAAGTAAATATTTAAGAAATTACCGATGTTTTATCGGCGCATTCAATTTTGGTCGAAGTCTCTTTTTGCGTCGATGACTTTTGTTCGCCGATCTCTGAGATTGAAATTTTCGCATCCTGAGGTTCTCCAGAAGCCACCGTATTTTTATCGGATTTAAAAACGAGACATGGTGCACCTACATCGCCGCCTCCTAAAATTTCCTATAACAAAGACGCGTTACAAATAATAATGATATGATTTTTTCATATTTACTGCAAGGAATTTATTCGTTTTCGGAATTCGAACAAATATAAATATGCACCACCGTTTAATCTTTTAATATCGCAACATTACGGGGACTCGTTAATTTAATTACCGTTTCGTCCTCTCCTTTTCTCTCGAGATCTGCACGAACAGCATTCTCTGTATTTGCAGCTATAAATTTGAGGGTCGAATCCTCCACGAGGAGCTTCAGATCTGTTGCACTTTCCGTCACAGTGTCCGTAACTTTTGTCTCCACTTCGGATTCCCTTTTTTCATTGGCAGATTCAACCTTGGTGCCTATCAATGTTGCATCCACAATTTTTGTCTCGGTCTCGGACTTTATTTCATCATCGTCAAGTTTAATGTTAACGCTGTCCGATGCTGCATCGGCAACTTTTGTCTCGACTTTGGAATTTGTGTCTTTATCCACAGATTCAACCTTGGTTTCGATAGATGCCTCGCTTTTGGCATCATTTTTTCCGCCTTCAAGTTCTGCTATACAGCTGACCGATGCCGCATCTGCGACCTTAATCTCGATTTTAGCATCTTTCTCTATGGATTTGATCTTGAAATCAATCGGTATTGTCGTTGCTTTTATGTCGGATTCAGAGTTATCTGTCTGGTTTACAGAATCTATTTTGTCGGTGATCAACGGCGGATCTGTAACTTCTAGCTGGGTTTCGGAACTTTTTTCTTCCTTTGGAGTTGCAGTCTCAGAACCAGTCAAGGGTAAAGTCTCGATTGGCTTTTCTTCGATCTTTGTCACAGTCTCCTTTGCATTTGCCTCTGCTTCGGACATGTTTACCTAGGAAATAGGATTTTTTGTTCTCGGTCAATCTATATGCTCGAAGGAAATGTAATGACCGATGATGTCGATAATTCTCTAACGTCCTTATCGATGTCTTAAATTTAGTTTTAGAGTATCTTCCTGCATAATATTCAGTATTACATTTAAAGAATGTATATTGTTGTGTCGAAAGAAAGTCGTGGCACACAGTATAAAATAGTACTTGATGAAGTTGAGAATTTAATATAAGTATCTTTTTTTTCATAAGATTTGTGCAATACGAAAGTTTGAGTCGGTCAATTTTCTTATTACACTTATAGAATATGCGCGTTCTGGCAAACGGGTATACTTCCAGCGGCAGCGTTATTTGACAGAACGTTCGTCAAACATTTCAATAACAACCTATCTTTCTTTATAATTTGACAATAATTTTTAAAAGAATGCATAGGAGATGTCGCGCCCCTTCCGTCATTTTGAAAATATAATTTTAACCTGAAGATCGTAAAAATATCCAAATGACAATGTTGAGGGAGAATTTTCGAAGACTAATGATTGGAGATAGTTTTAATGCGCGGTTTTTTTCAAGAAGCCCGAAACGAAGGAGAAAACGTATTTACCGCTGGTGCTTTCGATGTGCAGCTGTTCGATTCGTATGGAAAGTTCGCCGTTGCACGGAGCGAAATCCTATCGGCTACTAACCAACACCGTGATATATTTTTGGATATTCGACGCTGATGCTATTTTCGACGGCGATCGCTGCCGCCGTCGTGGAACTCTGGATCGTGGCCTATGCCGCTGTCCCGAATGTTTCGAAGTGAGACGTTTAACTAAACGGTTCCTCTTTTCATTTTGAAAATGGAAAATACGAAAGACAGATTTTGAGCATTGAAGCGTACGAAACTGAAAATACTTTCTTGGAGCTTCATAAATGGCCACTGAAATTTCTGTCTTTACACGGGACAGCGTAGAATAATTTTTCAATTTTCGAATATTTTTGTAAAGTAAACGTAATGGATTATCGTAATTTTTTAATTGATGTGCAAATAAAATTTGTTTGATTAATTTTTAGTGTTAGGTTTTGAAAGAATTAAAAATAGCATAGTAGTTAATGACTTTTATAAAAGTTTGAAGGTAACGACAACGGCGATATTATGTTTGAAGAAACTAAGGAAATATGCGAATAAATTTACTTCCAAAAAAAAAGTAAAATATGTAATAAAACTTTTTTTTGCAAATGTGAAGTATAGTCGTCATAATTGCATTGGGATTGTATGAAAATTGATCCTGGAGGAATAATTTTCATCCACGACATAAAATCATAACGTGCGCTATGAATTAACGTAAATGTAGTCAAGTAAGGTATTTGATTTTTATAAAGTTTTTATATAATTTGAGAAATTAGATATACGTTGAATGAAAATATATTTCAAACGTAAAGTGTTGCATTAAGATTGCAACATTAATCGTTTACAACTACGATGAAAATATTTATTTATATCAAAGTTCATCAACGTAGTCTTCGTTCTTCAAAGTATCGTGTATCTGTACGTCGTGTTCGAGGTAATTTATACATCGGTAAAGAAACGTGCGAAAGTACTTTTCACAATAAATGTTCAAAGACTCACTTTTATTATTTAGTACCTTATCTACACCGTTCACGTTAAGTAATGTTTAATATTGTTATGTCGGCATGAATAAACTATAGTTGAATTCGTTCATCTAACCTCACTTATATAGTGCAATATTCTCCGCGATTTTGAAATGTTTGCTTTTTAAACTAACACACGTCAATATGTTTTTCCGTAGCGTACGGCAAGAGATTTAATTAAGCCATTTTACCATCCGGAAGTTTTATCAATAAATGTAGCGTGCTTTCTGTCTAAATTAATTTCAATCCTTAAGGAGTGCAGTATCCACGAATAGCTGTTTGTGTAACAATAAAAAATTACATTCTTCTATAGAGTGGAACCAGGAAATTGGGGTTGATGAAAAATTGTTACAGATTTCCTTCCTGTTTCAGTAAGTCATTCAAACGATGGAAGAATATGCGAGGGAACCGTGCCCATGGAGAATAGTAGATGATTGTGGTGGTGCGTTTACAATGGGTGCCATAGGTGGGGCCATTTTCCAAAGTATCAAAGGCTTTCGTAATGCACCCAGTGGAATAAACAAACGCCTATTGGGCAGTTTGATGGCTGTAAAGCAACGATCTCCGATCATAGCTGGTAACTTTGCTGTTTGGGGAGGTATGTTTTCAACGATCGACTGCACACTGATCCACTTCAGAAGAAAGGAGGACCCATGGAATTCCATTATCAGTGGTGCTGCTACCGGTGGTATACTTGCCGCAAGAAATGGTCTACCTGCAATGGCAGGTAGCGCGATCATCGGTGGAGTTTTGTTAGCCCTCATAGAGGGCATAGGAATATTTTTCACGCGCCTTTCAGCAGAACAGTTCAAACCAGCTTCGCTTACCGACGACCCATCTCAATTTGGGCCACCTCAGCAAGGATACCCTTCATAATGCATAATCATAAGCTTTAGACTTATTTTTGAATTAGCGATGGATGCTCAGATACTAACATTGAGAATATCAAAATACAAGTTAGTATGTGACCGTTATAACTTTTACCCTTGTGGTAAATTTCTACAAAGAGAATCTTCGTTTGAGTGAAGAGCAATGCCTCATGTTTACGTTGACTTTTTTTTTTAACAGTCTAGTAAATTTGGAAGTAAACGGTTTACCATAAACACTGTCAATAGTGCAAGAGTGTAACGTCAGTGACCAACTGACGGACACTTGATTCTTAAATCTATGTACTGTTAAAAGATTTGCAACGGTGGTTTGTAAAAAATAGCAGTCAAGGAAAATACACAATCTGTTTTCCATATTATGCTTCTTTTTAATGTCCTGAGAAGGGTAGTAGTGTTCATGTGATACAAATTATGTGTATTTAATTAACAATCTGATACCAGCTCGTGTAAGCTGTGTGATTCTGTACAAAACAGTGGTATTATTGATGAAATCCCTCTATATTTTAATCTCATCATCATTTAGATCATTTCCTCCTCTTCCTCTATTTCGTCAATTTCTTCTCTGAATCCTCCAAACCTTGCAGGTACCGTTAAATCTAATTCTCTATGAGTCTTGTTTTCTAAATTCTTACCATCCACATCCTTCTGCATTAATTTGGGTTTTGTATCCACTGGTGTACCCATCGAGCTTATCAAGTGCAACTGTTCCACCTACAAAATTTAAAACATTTATGAACTTTCCCAGCCCCTTTTCGATTCAATAAAATATTGTTTACAATATATGATAGCATTGCCAGTTAAACAGTAAACTGGTCAATCGTCAATGAAACTCTAGAGTATCACAAAAAAAGTTGTAGATATTGTAAAGCATATCTTTCTAAAGACGAGGGTGCTCTACGCTGTAAATCGACAAATTACCTGAAGCGCGTGTATTTGACCATCAATTTTTGATAACAAGCCAACAAGGAATTCCTTTTCGCGCAAAAGGTCCTTTTGAAATGAGAGCAACTCGTCGGGTCTTATACCCGATCTATCTCTTTTGGGTTCCATTCTCGAACAATTCGAGTTAGTCCAATTTGCGTAAATTACTTTTTTGTGGCTTGAACATCATCTTTAGAATGGTAATACTCGAGAACGCTCAGTTAATAGCACCACGTGATCGAAACGTCAATTACATTTACCGCGTTAGTCGTGCCACCTGCTGGCCACCAACGTTAGCAACTTGTCGTTGATGATATCTCACAGTTTCGCACACACATTGTATCGTTTCGTATATACACTAAATCATTAATTCGTATCAACTCCTATAGCAAGCAGCTGGATTACGACCGTGAAGGTGTCAGGCGGCAGAGACCGCGGCTAGACCTTATTTATCGCTTGTTTCTATGAACAATCAAACTTCATATATTTAATATGTATTACACCGGCTATGATTATAAGTTTCTGCTCAGTTTGTAAATCGCGCGCATGTCGATCGTAGATTCAATAAATTAGATCCAGCCGATATCTGCCGCCTGGCATCTCTATGGTCATATTTCTGCTTTTTCTTGCTCCTTTTCAGGTTTGGTAAAACAAATTAATGATTTTGCGTGTATACATGTAAATATTATACCTATGTACGTTCGTAAAATTAAATTAGGTAAACATTCAGGATAAAATTGATCACTTGTGGTTCAACTTAAAAATAAGTCGGTATATATTTATACACATGTAGTATTCTATACCAATAAACAAATATCTTATAACGCATACCCACTCGGATACCGTTGAATCTTTAATTCGGCACACTTTGAACTATTTTTAGTTATACTCGAAATTCAATATGGCGCATTTTTGTTTAATAGCATCCATAAGATATAACATTTTTTCCGTATCGGTCATCTTGTTCATGTGTTTCATATCTAAAACGATAACACTGAATCCTGTGCTCTGTTCTATAGTCCTTAATCGTAGCTGCCAAGTACTTTTTAAGGAATTACTGTTAGATGGATACGCATGATGTGGCCAGCACAGTATGATTATACCCTGATTACCGAGTCTTAATTTTATGTCCTCCACAAAAGTAATGCTATCATTGTTCTCGCTACTAATAGCTACAGGATAGCCACCTGATCGTATGGCAATAACACAATCCACAAAAAAACCCAACTTTGTGTACATATTCATCTTGACATATTGCGGTCCACCTATTCTGTCAGTCAGCCATGATTCTAAATGTATTAAAGAGGGAGGTTTTTCATCTGGTTCGTTTTTGAAGTTACAGTCATAATCCACAAAGAACTGTGGATAAAATTGCTGAAGACCGCGCCAGAGAAATACTAATCTGGTGGATGATTTCTGCAGGATGGCATTATGATTGTTTAAGACGTTAACATACAACTTCGGTAAGTAGCAGTCCAGTGAGAATATGTAAATTATTGGGATCGCTGACCACACACGTCGGTGATATATTTTTTCGATTTGTTCAGATATAATTTTCTGTAAGCTAGTCCATTGTGGAGGTTTGTGATTGGCAATATTCATGCTGCGCAACAAGGGCCAACCTGCAGCATAGAAATCCTTCTGCACCAATTTCGTGTTACGGTGAAAGCGTACTGCTAATTCGTCGATTACACTTGAGTCGGCATAATGCATGTTATTTAACATGTTCACAATTTCAACAAAGGTATCATTACTCACTTTGCTTGCAAGGACGGCGCTGACAAGCGCTTTTATAAGATCTTGATTGTAAGGCATAGTTGTATGTTTAGCAACGTATGTGGAGAGGGCTTGTAGAGTACTATAGATATCAAAAAGCGTGAAACTCTGCACCATCGATAAAAGTTGCTTTTGCAATGCATCTAAAAGCTTCATAATTTGGTATGGTGGTGTCAGGGTTTGACACAACGTTTTTAACATTAATGTATAATATAACACGGATTCATTTTGCGAATAAATACCCTTCATATTTATGATTGCAGGAATTAACTCACTGTCCTTGAAATTTGACATATATAGCCAAACGATAGATTTTATGTTTCTCGTAGGTTGCATCCTTATATAATCCAACAGTTTGTTCTCTATGCATGCTAATAGATGAGCTTGAAGTTTCTGTATCTTGTAATTGTTCTTATGCTTTCCCAATTGATAATATACAATTATTAGTTTTCTTACGGATAACAAAGGTATGTAGTAGTTTAATCTGAGTAACAGTTCATTCATTGCCTTCACAAATCTTGGATCCGTTTCATACGACAGTAAGAGTAGCAAATGCGGTATTTTTCTTATATAAATATCCTTGACATCCTTTGCTCGTAACATGTGCTTTACGATACTTTTAGAGTTTATTAAATTGAGGTCGATAGTACTGTGTTTTTTGGCGATTTCCTCGTGAAACTCGTTAGCGATGTATATTGGGCCATTCTTACTGGAAATTCGCTTATGTCCAAGCAACGTTTCGTTGGAGCGGATAGAACGGTGCCGTAACATATTCCTCGTACTCTCGAACCTTGGCAGACCATGCCAAGCCCAGGCTGTCTTCACAAATTTCTTCACACATTTTTCCATAATTCGACGATTCCTCTTATATCTCGTTAAATTTGATTTTTGTCCCGAGAAAACACATTTTGGATTTTAGGTTAGAGAAACTTAGTTCAGAATACAAAAGCACACCGTGAAATAGGGCCGGTATTACGAACATTACGATCGTGGATTGCAGGTATTCACTTTACCGACTATCTACGAAGCAACGTTCGCATACAGCGATGTCACAATTTAAAGCAGAGGTCCTCAAACTTTTTGTCCCGTAGACTACGCGCCGGTTTTTTCTGTTTTGGGTAAACCTGCTTTCTTAATATTGATATTTTACAAATTCATCAACTTAAATGTGTTTTTGAAGCTGAAGCAGAACTGACACTTTGATAGAGTTTACTTTACAGTGGAAAATTTTTAAATAGAAAAATATATGTTGTATTATAGTCAAACATTTACTAAGTAAAATAAAAAATATGAAATTACACGTACTGCGACCACAAGGCCCAATATTTTTTTTCATCGATATGGACTCCCTGCAGGTCGAGGTCGACCCTTGAGGGTCGATATAGACCACTTTGCAAATGATTGATTTAAAACTACGGCGGTGTAATGGACACGGGCTTTCATACTTTCGCGCGAAAGTGATTTCAACTGTGATGCGATGGTGACATACACGCGCTGCCGATTAATTATGCATTTGCACAACACACGCAACCTGAACGATCAAATTTATATATCTTTGATGCATGCACGAGATAGAACAGCGGAGATTTCTAACCGTGTGTTTAGTCGCTTATGTGTGTATCTCGGGAAAGTATGTCGAAATGGTGACACGGCGACCCGGCAACGTCTTTCAGGAAACTTCATTCTTCCTCTTTGGAATGAAGCTTTTCGGTATGAACCTTCATACGGTATCGATCATTTTACAAAATCGTCAGGTGCCTGGCTTATCCTGTACATCGTGCTCCATAGTCCCGATGTATCGTTACCGCTATGAACATTACGCAAATTACTTTTTCTACTTCAATAACTTTTAATATAATTCAACGCTTTTGTTTCGAAACATGCTCGATTTTCACTTAATACTCCGATAATTGCCTTCATTAAGGTGTATTCCCGATCCAATGTTGCGGACTGAAAATAATGAGCTACTTCTATCCAATTGTGCTCTGCACCGGTTATGGTATTCTGTACTTCTTCGTCCTGGAGTACGCTGCTGACATTTTCGAAGACCTCGCCTTATTCGGCGCTGGAATGGCGGGACGTAAGATTCGATTTTTTGTGAACATTCCGCTGCTATTGATGACGATGATGTCGAGCTTGCAAAACGGTACAAAGCTAAAATTGATACTCGAGGAAATCGATGCGGTCGACAAGGATTTCGAATTCTTCAGCGTCCGCGTGAATTACGTACGATGCATGAAAAAGGACATCGTTCGCATGATTAGCGCGATTCTCTTGACAATACTGTTTAACCTAATGGATTATTACGCCTGCTGGGATTACGCCAGGACTTATGAGTACGCGATCGTGTGGACGGTCGATCGTTTCCCCGACTTTCTCAATGTCTTCGTGATATGCTCCTTCGGCATTCTTACTACGAAGGTACGGATTAGATTCCGGAAGATCAATGCGATCGCTGCGAGATCGATGAGGGAAATCACCAATGTTACGAATCGATTGCACGAGCGTGAGAATGGTGAGCGTTTATCCTTCATATTCCGGATGAAATATGAAGTTGTCTCACTGTTCGTGGTTTTTGCTTAAAATGCATCGATTCATGTGTAAAAAAATGTACTAATAATACGTTGTATAAATATATTCTTTGTCGTGGTTCTGGTACATTAAAATACGGAAGAGTGGTATCGGCAATTTAGAACAAAGATAATGGAGGAAGAATTTCATATTTCTTTCCCATACTCATCATCATTTATTTAGCTTTCAGGATGGATCTACAGAAGGTACTTTATTCCAGGCTGTGCAAAGCGATGGCACTGATAAACAACGCTTATGGGTTTCGATTTACGTTACTGCTTGTTCTCTATTTGATGTTTCTCTGTCTACACTTTAATACATTCTACACCTATATAAACAGCAAAAAGGATCTGGTTGACGTGCTGATTAATTTTTTCTACGCAATTTTTGATGTGGGAAAGTTTGTCTATATTGTACGCTCAATTCGAGTGTTCGACTACCAGGTGAATCTTTCAAAGCATAGACACGTTCAACGTTTTGCGCGCAAAAAAAATCATTTGTTTGCAGATATTTTTTTTCATTAAATTATACATTTTTGCATGTTTGAAATTTTGCTTTATTGGACAAGTAAGCGAATATTTTATTCATCTAAAAATTATACTAACTGCGGTGGCATTCGATGTACTCGTGTATTCATGTGCACTACGATATAAATAATACAATCCATGCGATATTCCATGTAAGTACTCATGAAGATTTATTTCTTGTAGCATATCTGAAGATCTCTAATTATGTGCAGAAACTCGATAAATCCTGGAGTACACCATTATGGATAACTTTAATTGCGGTTGCGTATACGTGTATATAGATGATTAAATTTTCTGCATTTCTGTTTGCGAAATATTCTTTATCGGCGTTCTTAGGGTTTTTAGGATAAGTTTGGACGGGTTTTCGCTCTTTTAAAGTAGCAGAGGAAGCAATGATGCAAAAATAGAAACATCGACAAAAAAACTCTGAACGATGTGGACTTTTTAAGATAAAGATTAATTTACTTTTATTTGACTCGTATTAAATGATAAGAAATGCACCAACTCCTTTACTAGGTTATGCGTGTAATATGTATATACATACGTCCATCGTGTCATAAAAAATATGTTTTAAAAATTATTTATAGTTTATAAGGAAAGTGCACATTTGTATCTGCGATTTGAGATCCGAATTACCTCTGTTGCAGTTTGGCCAATCGTCTGACACAAAATTCTCCCCGCCTTACTTTCTCGTCGTTTTCAACCCCGCAAAAAGTAAATATTCGTTCTGTCAATGCACTTCGGCTTCAAATTTAAGGGAAACCTACCTTCACTAATAAAATACGCTCTTTGGAAAGCGATATGCTGTGTTTTTTAAGGGGAAATTTTACTTTCACAGCGTCCCGATTTTTATCATGACGTGTCTCGTCAGCGTGCGCGGAGCGCATGCGCAATGCCACCTTACGTGGCATCAGCAGCAGTCATTGTTGCAGCAAAATACATTGTCTTCATTTCAGTGTAAACATTTGTGGACGTATTTAGTTTTGTTATGGTTCAAATACGTTCGCTAACATAACGTGAGTACACGACATTTCGTGGTAGATATGCTACATCGTTTTCATCCTGATACTTTCAACACGAACAGTGCTATATGCAAAATGGCTTATTCCCGTTTACCACACTAAATGTACAGTATTTAATAACAATCTTACCAGTTGTTTCGTCACATGCCTGATTATTTTATGTAAATTACGTGGAGAAAGTCGATTAATCTTGACGACGATCCTCGAGGTGTGAGGACGATTTTGTATAGGTTATCTCGAAACTGTCAGAAGACAGCATATTTTGAAATATTTTTCGCGACTTAGAGGACGTATTGTTAGCCACGATTTTTTTTCTTACCGCTGTGCGTGCGCACTAGGTGTCGATGTAACACATCCTTCATTAGAATCATATGCCTCATTTCTGGAAATAATTTTTTCTTGCATGCAGGAGTTTGGAATTTTTCAATCTCTGGATAACGATAGATGCCCTTTCTGGTCCGCTTTGCGGTTGTTGAATACCAATTTTGAGTCCCATTATTTTACGTCAATAATACCGGTATATTTGTAACACCTTGAAGAACATTTAGAATCATTTAAATCAAGCTATACAGTGTTCCATAGAATTGACAAGTGTTTTATTTGATTTTCAGATAAAACATGAATCCCCAATACATACAACAGCAACAACAGGCGCAACAGCCTTCTTATTATTCTGGGCCTCAAGGTTCCGCGCCTTATGGGGAATTAAATTCTAATCTACCGCCAAATATATTGAAAGGCCCACCATTAGGTTCTCAAACATACATGTCCCAGAAGCAAATGCAGGGACAACTTCCTGGCAATCCTCAACCATCACAGCCCCCTTATTTTGCTAATAGTACACAAGGACAAGGTAATGAACTTCATGGATTGGCATTAAACTTTGAAAGTGGACAGAGGCATGATAGAAAATCAAATTGTCATTTTATTTAGGAAATGTTCAACAAGAAGCGCCGACGAATAATCCGCATATGATGCCACCGCCAATAAGTCAAAATAACTTAGTAAATCAAATGACAAATATGTCCTTGGTTAATCAGCAAAGACCATCATCCGGGGTAATTAGAACTACTTAAAGAATGTCTTATATACCTCCTGAAATATTGATATTAATGTATTATTTGTTACTTATCATACTCTACGTAGTTGGCATATCCTCCATTGCCAGGAAAAAGTAGTCCAATAATTTCTGCAGCTTCAAATGTCAATGGTTTTAATAATGCTACAGATGTGACTTCACCCGGTACAGGTTTGTATACATCCAGTGTACAATAAATAACTTTTCTTTATTGCTCGATCTTTTCATCAGTAATTTATATGTAATACTAAGAATGGTAAGTTACATATATTTTTTAAACAGGGTCCATCGGACAAGTCGACACTGGTGGTAAAATAGGGCCTCCTATGCCTGAGCAGGATATAAAAGTGCAATCAACGAACCAACAGAGTCATTCCGCATCACAAGCTGGCAGTCTTCCATTCACAGGACCTCCTACCAGATCTACAACTCATCCTCCTGGGCAGTACCACCCAGGTCAAAATCTATCCACTCCAGAACACGGATTTCATGGCTTAACTTTGCCGGGACAGCAACGTCAACCTGGCCAGATAAACGTAGACTCTTCATCCGGGCAACCAAATTTACCGAGACCACCGTCCACGGGTCAGAGAGGAGCAGTAGTTCCTCCTCCACCCGGACAGCAAAATATACCTAATATGCCACCACTAGGGCAACAAAATCTGTCTAATTCACCTTTACCTGGACAACAGAATTTTAACAGTTCTCCGATGCAAGGCCAGGCAGATTTAACGGGACGATCTGTACATGGACAGGATAACTTATCAGGGCAAATGTTGCAAAAACAACAGGGTCCACCTGGCTTACACAGCCAGCCAAACTTACCTGGTCCACCTTCGCAAGGACAGCATACCTTATCTGGTCCACCTCTACCCAGCCATCCGTATCCTCCTTCGTCAAGCCAACAGAAACCTGGACAGGCATATCCAGAATTACACAACATGGTTGCGTCTTCCCCGTATGGCCCATCAAATTTATCCGGACCACAGCTGCCAAGTCAACAAAATGCACCATCATCTATGTTGACTGGACAACAGAGCTTCAACAGGCCACCTCTCCCTGGGCAACAAAATCTATCCGGACCTCCTGGACATCCCCATTTATTACCCGGCCAAACGATGGAACAATCACAAATGATGAGTTCTTCAGGATCGAATCTGGGGCAACCTGGGCAAAGACAGTTCCCACCTGGACCACCATTGCCAGGGCAGCGTATGTCTGGCCCAGTAGGAATGAGCAGAGCATCTTCAGGCACTATGCCTGGATATCAACCTCAGGAGTTTCGGGGATACACGAATCAGGTAATACAACACTGTTCTTCAGTATATATTGCTTAACACTAGAATAATCGGCCACTATCTCAATATATCTAGTCATATTATATCCATGAAAGGAAAAGGAGTGAAGAGTAAAAATATACAGGCGCACTGAAAATACGTTATCACACTTTTGCGATAATTCATAAGTACTTATAGATAAATCATTTCGTTTGCTTCAATAGCTACAGTACTTATTATATATTAAAATAATTAAAAATTGCTAATTTGCTATTATGCATGTCCACTTTTCTTTAGGACATGTATGGTGGTCAGAGAAGTCCGTATTTAAGTGGCCCATCAAGCACAACATCCGGTTACCAACCAGATATGCAGCCTCAACAAACTAAACGTCTCGATCGGGAGCTTATGCCAAGCCCGGTAATTATCTACTGATATGTTCGGTAACAATTAAAATTTGTATAATGATCAATAACTTTGCTATAAAAAAGATCATTGCTTCTGTAGATCCAAGTAATGCAAGACGACCAACGTGCAAAAGGTGGTGTCTTTATAACAAATCAAAGAGGATTGGTACCACCACTGGTGACTACAAAGTTTGTGACACAGGATGAGGGAAATGCCTCACCTAGATACATTAGGTCGACTTTTTACACCATTCCTACTACGTCGGATATTATAAAACTTGTAAGTTTGTCAACACTCTCGTAAGTCTTGATATTATTAGATCTTGCTCTTATCGCAATCTAAATTCCTAGATGAATGTTCCCTTTGCCCTTATTCTGAATCCAATGGCACGTATCGCGGAAGGAGAGTATGAACCACCCATTGTTGACATGGGAGAAATTGGACCTGTACGGTGCGTACGATGTAAAGCGTACATGAGTCCTTTTATGCAATTTATTGATGCGGGTAGAAGATTCCAATGCATGTTCTGCAAAGCTACCACCGAAGGTAAAGATTTGTGCATACGCATCTGTAAAATTTGACAGATATCAGTGTGTCTCTTTGTTTATCACAGTTTAATTATGATGCACGTTTAATCCTATGTAGTTCCGGCGGAATACTTCCAGCATTTAGATCATACGGGCCAGCGCATGGATCGCTATGAAAGGCCAGAATTAATGTTGGGAACATATGAGTACATTGCTACGAAAGACTATTGTAGGGTATGTAATTTTGTATAAAAAAAAATACAAATATTTAATACTAGTCCAAGGAAGCAACGATAACTTCCTATACCCAAGTATATAGACACTCGATGCGTTTTGTTCTTTTTCAGAACAATACTTTCCCAAAGCCACCAGCTATCGTGTTCGTGATTGACGTATCATATAATACAATCAAATCTGGTTTAGTAAATTTACTCTGCATGAAAATGAAATCAATTATACAAAATTTACCGGTTGATGCTGGCCAAACGAAGACCAATATGAAAGTAGGCTTCATAACGTACAACAATACTGTTCATTTCTATAACATCAACCCTTGCCTTGCTCAACCGCAAATGATGGTGGTGGGAGACATACAAGATGTATTCATGCCTCTCCTCGATGGATTCCTGTGCAATATCGAGGAAAGCGAGACGGTTATCGACAGTCTTATGACGCAGATACCAGCAATGTTCGCGGACACTCGTGAGACTGAAACGATTTTGGCGCCAGCCATTCAAGCTGGATTGGAAGCTCTAAAGGTAACGATGCTACCAACAAAAATTTTTTAAGCCTTTATTAGTACAATTATTTTTATTATCATGACATTTTGTATTACTGTGAGTTACGTAGATATACGTATATTCCTTAATATAAAAAGTGAGATGAGTTCCACGTATACCTCAATTTTAGGCCTCGGATTGTGCTGGAAAATTAATAGTATTCCATTCATCATTGCCAATAGCGGAAGCTCCTGGAAAATTGAAAAACCGTGACGATCGTAAAGTGCTGGGTACGGAAAAGGAGAAGACCGTATTGGGTATATTAACTTCTATCATCGAACATTGACGTGTCATATTAGAAGTTCTCTAACTCGATCATTCTAATATCTCGTAGCACCGCAAACCAACGCTTACAATAATCTTGGACAGGATTGTGTCGGCGCAGGATGTTCCGTGGATCTCTTCGTATTCAACAATTCATATGTAGATATTGCAACGATTGGACAAATATCACGGCTCACTGGTGGAGAAGTTTACAAATATACCTATTTCCAGGTATCGTAGAATGCCATAGAACGCCGCATGAATTCGCAAAGGCTTCTGACGCACTGAAATTATACTTCAAACAATGTCTTTCAGGCGGACGTCGACGGGGACAGATTAATCGCGGACTTGATTGAGAACATTAGTAGACCGATAGCATTCGATGCGATAATGCGCGTACGCACGTCGACCGGCGTTAGACCAACCGATTTTTACGGCCACTTTTTCATGTCAAACACGACGGATATGGAATTGGCTAGCATAGATTGTAACAAGGTAAAATCGCCACAAATCTCTACCATCGAACCAGGATATCGTGTTATTCGGTACAGTGCCGTCCAAACGATTTAAGTCATTTGACGGAATCAACTTACGCTATAGTTTGTAAGCGAGTTACACTTCGATCTTTAAGATAATAGAGAAGTTTTTTTAATGTACCGTAGTGTGTAACGTATTGAAATACACGATGGACGATCAGAGCTATTTCTGTCGGTTAAATGTAGAGAGACTTCAAAATCAAACTGTTCTCGTAGGCGGTTGCCATCGAAGTAAAGCACGACGACAAGCTAACGGACGAGGAAGGTGTCTACATACAGGCAGCTTTGTTGTACACTTCGTGTAGCGGAATAAGAAGGTTGCGCATCATAAATCTCAGCTTGAAGACTTCTTCGGAAATGGCCGAATTGTATCGCACTTGCGACTTAGATGCAATTATAAATTACATCTCGAAACAGAGTAAGATTATGAATTAGCACGTAATCCTAATACACATCGTGTTATGACTTTGAGACAGAGTAAAACCTGAATTTGTCACAGGTGTCTTCAAATTGATCGAATCAACGCCCAAGACGGTGAAAGACAGTTTGATCTCGAGATGCGCGAGTCTGTTGGCAGCGTATAGAAAACACTGTGCGTTACCGTCCAGTAACGCCCAACTGATATTGCCGGAATACATCAAACTGATTCCCCTTTATATTAATTGCCTACTGAAGAGCGACGCGTTATCCGGAGGTATGTTTACGTCGAACCTCTTTATGATAGATTTGCCATGCTTGAAACGAAATATTAAATTGTACACAAACGGGGTCCAAGTTGAAGGAAAAGTTTAGAAATTGCATACGTCTACCCATTCTACTACCATTCATTTTGTATACATGGATTTTCCTATTTGTGTTTCTCGAGTAGATGTATAAACACACGTATTTCTTTTTATTTTTTAATCGTATTATGGACTATGTCGTGACCTTTACTATGGGACTGTAAGGGATAACGTAAAAGAGGAGTATTGATTTCTTGCAGGTGCCGATATGAGCATCGATGATAGATCGTACGTGATGCAAGCAGTCGCGACGATGCCCGTCTCAATATCAGTTGTGTACACTTATCCTAGATTACTTCCTTTGCACGATATTGATCCGGAGGGGACGGAATTGCCGGAAATGCTACGATGCTCTATTGATAACTTCACGGACGATGGCGCCTATTTACTTGGTAAAATAAACTTTTACCAAAAGCAATACTGACCTTTTTTCATAGATACATTTCGTGAATTGGTCCGGAGGATTTTTAAAAAAATTTTTTTTACTTCGGTCCACTGCTAATATACCTGAACAAGCGATGCTTTTCTAAAGGATATGATCTTACTTAAAATTCCTTGGACTTCTTTTTCTAGATAACAGTATCCACATGTTCTTATGGATAGGCTTGTCAATTTCACCGCAGTGGGTACAAGCTGTCTTTGGTGTTCCATCAGTAGTTCAAATCGATACGGATCGTACCACACTGCCAGTATTAGATACTCCATTAAATAAGCGGATAACGGATATTATTAATGAAGTTCGAGCTGCAAGGCACCGTTGCATGAGAGTAAGTTTTTTCGATATACATTATTATTAGGACAATGAGAGTTATGAAAATCGTGTCATCGCGTATGCAAACAACTAAATTCGTGGTTTCAGTTAACGATAGTCAGACAACGCGAGAAGCTGGAGATGGTACTGCGGCATTTCTTGATCGAGGACAGGGGGAACGATGGAAGTCCGAGCTACATCGACTTCCTTTGCCATATGCACAAAGAGATACGAGCACTGCTTAGCCAATAAACAAGTCTTGGAAGCAACTGGTTACTTTGTATTGGAATCCTAGCTTTTTACGTATCTACGATCACTGGGCCGCTGCTCCGAAGATCGTCTAGGTTATTATTATGGAATTCGAGGAGAGTACAATATGGTACAATAGGATTCACGATACTCCATTGGTGCATGCTCATGCACCGACAGCAAGAGTGCAAGGCGCGACTAGTATGTACACGTATACGGTCACTGTATGGCGATGGACTTCAAACGACGATTAATCATTCCGCGACAGATTATCAATGGCATGTCGAGAATCATGTAATACACACTCATAATACACATATGACACGCATAGGACACGGACACAGTGATTTATACACATGTAATTGTAAACTTGAAATCATATTATTACTCTTTATTTTAACTAGCTCATTAATGTTATTACCCTAAATTAATAAAATGTACTAAATCATTATAAATTTATATATTAAAGCAATGATTTGTGTTATTTTAATAGAGCAGCGGTAAGGGCTAAGTGTGTTAATGTTGATTTAATACAAAATTATATTTTCGAAAGATACAATTATTTTACGACCGATCGCCAACGACCCTTTTGGGTCAAAGGGAGGATGATTATCTTTGTTTGTATATTATAGAATTTATTCGTGCTTTATCAGGCATTGTGCGTAAATCGCAGTATGGTATGCTACATTTGTCAACCGTGCAACCTCGTAAGGGCCATGTTGGTGAAAATTGTATCGATCTACAAGGGTGTAGGTGCATCATTGTTAAATATACAGATAGAAATACCGGCATTGCTGAAAACTGTTACCAGAGCTGTAAATCATACACAGTACTTTTTCAATGCTGCATTATTTTACAGTGTGTTTAGCAGATTTTATTACAGGAGAAACCCTGATTTCACATCGAAATTGTAGAAAAAATCGCATTATCCACGATCATATTTTCTGTATTAAAAAACTCTTCGTCTTAACAAAGCAAGTTGTTCGATTCTCCTTCACACTATATTACAAATATTGTACAATATATAAATAACGAAAATGTGTATGTTAATTTTGGTGGTGAGGAATCTAACTTAAAACAATGTACTCCGGATCAAATCTTTTTAAAAATTGATAGAAAATATGTTACAAACAAATAATTCTCATGTGCACACTATATTTTGGATCAATCTTCACCACCTACACAGGATGTATCAGAAATAACTGTACAAATTTTGGACTAAAAAAGAAACAATGTCAATATGCCCAAAATTGCTTGATTTCTAAAGTAAATGTTCAAAATTTCCGTCCGCTTTAACTGACTGTAAAGCACTGATCCAATATACCTACATAAGTAGGTAGACTTGTACCGGTACCATCGATCGATCCAGACAATAACTTTGCCGGGTCATACCTTGAAACGTGTTAAATACAATTGCATGTCTATTATATGACACTATTTTTCTCGTTTTGTTACGAAAAATTCGGCAGTTCGTGCGGGTATTTCTATAACACCCTGTATAGAAGCGCACAGCTCGATAATCGATACCGGGGTTACCTCGTGGTCCGATACACGCATCGTAAACATCGTGAAAACGCCGGATAATAAACGTGTTTTCGGCACGATTTTCACGAGTCTAAACGCCGTCGAAATCGGCATTTTGCATGTTGTCATTTGTTACACAATGGACAATGAAGCGTGGACTACAAAGGTGGACCTGAACGATCGCGTGAGTATACGTTCCAAAAATTCTAAGCTGTTAAACGATTTTTTCGAAGTATCGTGTCGCAGGTTATGCTGAGGTTATATGGTGTAGAAATATCAGGCCGAGTGTTTTTATCCAAAAGCGTAAATCGAAACACATTCTAATGTTGATTCTTTATGCGCTCCTTTTACTATTTTTTTTCGATTATAGCAATTTAGTAATTAATGCCGAATGTGTGTATATATACGTATGTGTGTGTATATACTAAATGAAGTAGGGTTGAATAACACGTTTCAAAGATATAGCATTTTGAACATTTTGTTAAAGATATGTGCGCGACAGGTGAAGTAAAATATATAAGACTATGAGAGATATTTCGAATTTGTTCCTTTATGTATATTTATATTTAACATTGCTTACTCGATTACCATATCTGAAAACATTTTAAAAGAATTGTATGAAGGATTAAATTGAAATTTTTCGCAGTTTAGACTTTTTGATGGAACCACTAGAGTACAATTGTTCATAGTATAAGTATTATGAAGAATTCTTTAATTGAAGAGTGTAATTTGGAATTTGCACTTGCAGGAGAATGAACACAAGCTGGAAAAGTTAAAAGAGTCCTTTTTAATACTTAAGCAGAAAATGTGCAGATCGCAGTAAGTAGACATTAATGTTGGGCTTAACGGATAAAGTTCTTGTAATGTTAAAGTAACCGTATATCATCCTTTCAGTGACTTGATCAAACAATATAATGACAAGTTGAAGGAATGCGATCGATTAAAGACTGATTTGGATGTATCTAATAAAGAAGTTAAAAGATTGACGTGCAATTATAACTCGACATTGGCAAAGGTTATCAAGCTGGAACTTGTAAGTGAAAGAATAGTGCTAGGTGCGCAAATTAATTTGATGCTCTTATATTTAGATTACTGTTTGGTATCTACGTGAATTTTTAAATGTATTTGATTAGTCGAAAGACAAATAAAACAATGCATATAATTCAACAATTATAAATTGAATCTCTATTAGCCTAATCTAATCTGTTAATCTCCTTGTAGGTAAAGATTCAATTTACTTTAAAGGCAACAAATTGATTTGTGCACCTCGTAATTGGAGGATCTTGAAGTTGTCTAAAATAAATCCTTTATATAGCAAAATACAGAATACAAGAAAAACATTGAGACGTTATCAAAAACAGTAACCGAACAACAGACAAAAATGGCGGGAGATCAACAGCATATACAGCAACTAACGTGTAAAGTAAAGGAACTGGAAGATCAGCACAATGGTCAGATAATGCAATACGATTTGGAGAAGTCGTCGCTGCAAGGTCCATATAGAATGCAGAATTTTACATTAAAAAATTACATGCATATGAAAAACTCATATATTTCTAATTGGGTGTTATAGTGAAAATCAAAGAACTGGAACAAGAGTTGAAGGTTACAAGGAAAATATGTGATACAAAGATTAAGAAGATGGAGAAGAAAGCAGAATGTGCAGAGATTGATTGTGGAAAACTGAAGAAATTACATGCTGGTAAGAGTAATTGCAAAAACAGAGATTTTCTATAATACCAATGAATCCAATATGCTAAAGTCTTTCCTTTTTGCAGACACAAAAATGACATTAGACGTGGCAGTCAATACAATACACGACGAATGTTTATCGTTTAATAAAGTCGATGTTGAAGAGAAGTGCGTGATGACAGACGAGTTTTATAAGGTAACAGATGATCCATATCCTCTGTTTTGTGCTAAATGCGAATCTGCTTTGATTCCGCCACCCTTGGAGAAGATATGTAAGATGATGAGCAACGCATGTCCGGAGGTGATAGAAAAATTGTCTTCTCTGCCGCAAAAATTGTCTTTGTCATCACCACCTCCGTGTAAGATTTTTCATCCCCGCATCTTCTTTTTAAACAACGCTCATTATTAAAAAGAATTAACTTTGCTTTAGGTCTAAAATCGGCCACCAATTTGACCAGTTCCTCTCAGATGTCTTTATCATCCAGTGCGTTAAATCAGGACAACCACGACGATGTAATGATCACAGATCCTGCCCCATCGCAGACAAGGGTGGAAATGAGAAAACTCGCTCACCGCGACGATATGCCGCAATTAATCACTACGCTTTCTCAAGTTCCCAATTTAATGAACCAAAGTGATTACTACGTTCGTACTACATCTAGTCCTTTACCAATGTCCACGCAGAATGTTGGAAATCAAGCAAATCGGTACTCCGATTTGGCCATAGCTTCCACCTTGTCCATTATAGATACACTGCAGAAGAAGGTGAACACGTTGGAGTCCAAGATGAAGAAACAATTACGTCGCAACAAACAAGTTCAGGATGCAGCCCCTTCTCAACATCAACACATTAGTACCTGTTGTGCCGATAGCTTTCTCAATACCTCCTTGCACACAAATATGAGTATGGAGTTGTGGAAGAGAATGATGGACCTCTACGATAAAAGAGACAAAGGAAACGTAGAAACAACTAACACAAATAATAATAAGAAATCAAATAGGCACAGACTAAAGAAAGTAAAATTGAAGAAATGCAAGAGACTAAGGAACGTGTCGTCATCTGTGGATGCCTGGTCAGTGGAACCAGTACCTGGGAAGACTAGACATAATACAGTCTCTAGTAAGCTTGACAAGTCCACAGCTAAGCACTATAAACATTCTCGTAAGAGTAACATCAGTTTAAGCAATGAGGATATTACGGACAGTTATAACAGACTTTCAAGATCTTCCATGAGCAATTTTTCTAAATCGGACGCAGGTTCCTTGGCAGGAAGCAGATCGCGGTCTGAAAGTGAATCACAAGTGGAAGAGGATTATTCTACTGTACAGCCTACGTCGCCTGAGAAATGTGATTATGAAAATATGGTGGTTGACAAAGATAGCCCATGTTCTCCAGAATGTCCCACCTCTCATAGTGCCGAAATAGAGAGTAGCACTTCGACAAAGATGGAAATGGAATCTCTGACAGAGAGAGTGCCAAGTGCAACTGAATCCTTAAAGTCTGCGGGAGGTGAAACTGACTCTGGTATATTATCAGATTCAGTGGAATGTAATAATATAGGTAGAATAGAAACAGATATGGAAACATTACCCAATTGTATTACGGTCAGCAAATTCTCTGAATCTGAAAACCTGGAGTTGTCAGCAGACCCAACTGTGGACCCAATTGTGGATCCAGTTGTGGAAGATAGCTTTATAGAAGAAAAACCTTCTATCGAGGCACAGTTGGAACATGATGAGACTATCTTGGATCATTCAGATGTGAATGAATACGATGAAGTGGAAAAAATAGAATCAGTATCAGATATTAAGGAGGATGACAATAAATCCACGGAAATTTTTACAGAATGTAGAGAACCTTGTAAGATTGTAGATACAACGAAGCTTGGAAGTCAACACCTTTTATTAAGGACATTAGGAAGCTTAAAGAGAAATAGCAGCATTGCGGGTATCAATAATAGGACAGAAGCATCAATACCGAAGGTTGGCGGTTCCAATGCCCGTGATACGAGTAAAATTGTACATAATGATGACACAGTTACCGCAGATTCTAGTATTGAACCTGAGGATTGTGTACCAAGAAAAAAACCACGCATAGCGTATACACCGAAGATAAGTTTTGTTCGGGCAAGCGAATCTTTAAAAGAACACGAGACGTTGAATAAACAGAAGAAAAAGAAGATTGCTAATTATGATTTAAAGATAAAGGCGTTGTTCGACAGTGATGTTGAGGAAGACCCGAAGGAAATGAAGCCACGAACACCAAGTTCATGCGATGAAGATATATTAGAGATAGAAACAGAGAGTATATTAGATGAAAATGATGATATAAAGCACGCAGTGACCGACAAAGTGCACCCAATTGATCATACTTCTGTAAACAGTAATCATAGATTTATGACAAGCAGATTAGAAGCAAATGAATCAAAAAAAGCCAAGTCGAACTCGGAAGAGACTGAAGATACCGATGATAATATAGTTTCTGCAGAAAACATTTCATCCGACGATGAGATGCATTCCAACTGCACAGGCGAAGATTCAATGTTTGAACATACTTCGTCGGATGAGTGTTTCTACTCTGAAGACGTTAAGAAAATTGAAACGAAGATTGAATGTGAAAACATGGATATGCTAGATGTTTCTAACAAATCTGAGGACCCACATCCATACAGTATTAAAGATGAGAATCATTTAGAAGAAGAGAAATTGTATTCAGGAAGTAAAGATATAAAGTTAGAGGATATTACGGATAATAATGTCAAAGCGTCTATGGTGTTCTCTAGTCCGTTATCACCGGAAATGCAAATGCCATCGTTTAATGTACCTTACATTAAAGAATTTTCCCATCGAAATTTACCATCAATGATATTGCAAAGAGGCAGCAAATCGCAAAATAATTTACTGAAACGTGAATATACCCAGGCTGTTCCGGAACCCATATGTATTTCAAACGATGTCAATAACATCGAAATGAAGAGTGATCAGGAAGTTCTAGAGTCACCCGCATCTCCTAGCCCTGAAAAATCGGAAATCTCATTGGACGAGCCACAAATACAAACCATTCCAGAGAGTATTCCTGTGTTACATTCTGGTAATGCAAAGAAAAACTTGCTGTTTAAGAACGAGCCAATGGAAAAGGCTCCATCTCTAACAGGCAGTCCACGCTCACAGGTTCAGCAGTATATTGCTGCAAAGAAGCAGAATATTAATAAAGGAAAAAAGGAAGCGAATCCGCAAAACATTCGAAGCGGGCTAATAGGTAACGTATTGCGATATTGATATTATCTATAATTAAATCTTAACACTTTCTCCGATACCTATTTGCATTTCAGACAGATTTGTAAAGGGACAACTGCTGCGGCTCGTCAGGAGTACCTGGAATGCCTCTGTGCATTGGGACATAATTCAAAAGTTGACCACTGCTTGCGGAACTCGCATTATAGCAAAGTGAGTGTACAATCACAGTAACGAAGTACACGCGTTCAAACATTATCCGCATCAAGTACATATAAATACTCATAAATGTTACTCACGTAAATTATCCAAAAACACGACTCGAGGTCTAGCATTTATTTTTCTTTATTTTCTGTGGTATTTCAGATGCATCATAGATTTCTTATACATAGAGGAAAGCTTTAATAGAACATTACGTACTGACTATACACCTCCTGCACCTGTAATGGCAAAGGCGCAACAAAGGATAGCGGCCTTGTTGGTCGATTTGGAACTATCGAACCCCGGTATTATTCATTATGTTCAAAGTGGAATAGAGTACAGACTATTTACGTTAAACAAGGCACCCCCGGTTTGTATCAAATTTTCATTGATTACCCCGTTGACCAAAATTGCAAGAATTACAGATCAATAATCGATATTTGCAAATGTTTAGAGAGGAGTGGCCGAGGTGCTTTCTCGCATGTACGCGGTGTTGGCGCGCATCAAGAAGGATAGGGAAAAAGTAAGGATATTTTGCTGCGATGCTTTGTATTGTTTGGGCGTTAACGCCATAACTGTCATACACGCAGTATTAGCGTGCTGGCCAGAGGTTTTACCGCATTCTTCAGCGAATAAAGGTGAGTTGCCACGTTTTAATTAGCCAGCGCAAAAATAATTTTATCGTAGAAGTGTGGAAATTTTAATGGAGCGTAACGAATCGAAGATTGAAAGTCTCGCGCTGCCTTAATGTTTTTGCAGAAATCTTACCGAGATGCATAGCTCATATCATATTATCTCAAGAAGCTGCAGGGGTGGCTCCTAAACTATATCCATTGAAAAGATTAGTAAGGAGATTTTATGAGTACGAATTAGGTACGGTGGACCTGCTTTTAGCAGAAATTTTGACTATACTCAAAGGTATGCGTTTATCTCGTTGCAATGGATATACTTTTTTACATCGCAAATGTTACACCCATAATTTGTTGTAGAGAGACATTGTAACGGCCTCGATACAGCTATTTTACTTATTGCAAAGAGGGAGGGCACTGCCTGGACCTACAAGAACATCGTTAGAAATTCCTTGTTGCCAATGATAATCGATCAGTCACATCCCTGTGCATACAGAGCCTTTTGTCTACTCGGTAAGCTGTTTGTCATCGACTCATTCATGCTTTTCTCACGATGATCTTTGAGTATTGTCATTTGTATATTCGCAGGTAATCTACTGCGGGTCTTCCCAGTAGACGCCAAGGATAATTCCGTGGGTGACATCATCGAGCAATTGTGCGACGTATTTAATTCCGGTGAAGGTAATGTCCTTTGTTTAAAAAATTCTATTTTCAATGCTCCATTTTCCTTTCATAAGCTTTATTATAAAAATACAAGCATTTGTCTCTAGAAGAAATACTACTTTTGGTGAAAAAAAAATTACAATTACCAATGTACTGTTTTTCCTCGAAGTACTCTCTTAAAGTTTTCTTATCGGTGAAAAATTTAATTTCCAATATTTCGGTATTGGTTGAAGAATTCAATCTTTCAACGGATCACTATTAGGTGCCATTCGCTAATTACAAGTTTGATCGTTTAACCAGGCGACGAGGAGCAGCAGGAAGGTATAGCGTCGGCTCTCTTGAGCCTCTCCAGGCACGACTTCGATAAAGTAGCGTTACCCTTGATGAAGTGGACGCCGAAGGCGCCTCTACGGCCAAGAACAAGCTTCCAGTTGGAGGGATTTATCCGAACGCGGCATCCGACATATTGGACAGCTTTTCTGAAGAAGAACAAAAGTATTCTACGTTCGTAATAGCTCGGCCCAGAATCCAGTTTTTCTTCCCGGCGTGATATTCAGCGATATTTATTACCAATCGGAATGCACTTGAATATCTCGATGATCGTACCTCGAATCTTGCTTCGAACTAAAGGATCTTCGAGCCACAATGCCGCGGTGAATGGAAATTAGAAATTCTAAGGCAAAGCGATGAGTATCCACTGGATAGTAGGAAACATTGCCTGCAGAAGAAAAAAAACACGCGTTGCATACCTTCGCGTATATACACCACTAACCTCTTCCGTACGAGCGTCGACTATAGTCGAGAATCCTGAGAAGCGTTTGCATACCGCCGACATCTTCATCTCGAGGGAAATAAGAATCGTAGATTCGTGAATTTCGTTCTAACCGCATCATCGTTCATCTCGCGCAGTAGACTTTGGTCCGAATTATCGTGACGTTCGTTATTAAAAAATTAAACGAATAAATAAGAATCGATAATGAATTAAAAGGTGCGCCTTTTAGTACGAGGATTTGAGTTTGTATCATGTTATGCTTGGGGTTTTACACGTGATTTCAACGCTGTAGATCCAGCGATCGGGGATCCATTTTAAATAATAAGATCTCGGCTAAAGACCCTTAATGGTTGACGTTGGAAGTTATACAATTTAATCGAGTACGGGCTAAAAAACTTTAAGGGTTTACGTTCACAATTATACATATCGATCGATTGCAAAACAAATCGATCGTCGAAGCCGTTTATTTTATTTCGGTACAGAGATTAGCGAGAACTCGCGGTACTGTACCTTATCATTCGTTTTTTTTTCTTTCATTTTTTTTTGTCGACTCGTAGCAGGGAAACAACGCATCCTTTGTACATAATCTCCTCTATCCAATACTATTAGAATTAAGAACGATTACCCGGCTCTTTTGTTGGATATGCCAGAAATTATTCTTACATTTTTCATCAAACTCGTACAGTTGGGAAGAATCGAATCGTGTACTTTGGTTACGCAGCTTTGACGCTGAAACTTGGCGCAATAAAACCGATACCGTTTTCACAGCACCACCATGTTCGGACACCACCGTTTCTTTGTTCAGTATTGCTATCAATAAATTCTAAGTATTTTTCAAGATAAACGATCGGTGTACAGTATTATTCCGAATGCGCATACATTAATCGAGTGTCGGTATCGGATCGAATTTGCCGGTATCATTTTATTCCTTCGATGCCGCAACCACACCGCATACCGATACTTCATCGTAGACGACGATCGCTTACGTTGCTTACCAGCACGCAGTTACGGATATCGACCACTCGTCGAAAATATCCGCGAAACATTTGAAATCGGTGATTCGACGAAGAGCCGTTTAAGTCGCTCTAAATCGATTCCGTGGCATAAAAAAAAAAAAAAAAGGGGCGACGGTTCGGACGGAAAGCGAGTTTGATCGCGTCCCCGGGCTTCCAACGGGCGTGGAGAGCGATCCGTCGTAATTGAAGCGGGCGCAATTATTAATTGCGGTCGGTGCATTAATACAGGGAGCCTGCAAGGTGGACGGTCGGGCCTCGGTTGGCCGATCTCGGCGGTCAGTAGCCCACGAGATAGAGGTGCACTCATCGTTCTGGTATTTTGTTGACGGGAGGCGCCGGGGGATTGTGCAACTTCGTCGTGCTGCGTCGGAATAAAATGCGTAGATGCGCGACCGAGGATTCTACGGTCGCAGATGCGCTTGCACTGCACGCACACGCGCTCATCGCGAAGCCAAGTTCCCGGTGCCTTGGCACCCAAAAGGAACGAACGAGGGAAAAACAGAAGAACGCGCATCCTTTTCCAACGATTACTTTTGGAATTATTTCCTCGTTCGAGAAGCCTTTTGTATCGTACCTGGATTCGCCGTTTTTCGCGGATAATTTCCCGGTGTCTCGCTTTGAGGCGCCGAGTATCGTCCTTGCAAAGCGAACACTCGCGGTTGCGAAGAAAACTCGAAGGACCAAAAATATCCACGGCTGTTTTTCCCCCCGGGTGGGATATATATTTTTCTACTTTTCGCTCGGAAATCGCGGCCGAATACCAGAAGTCGATGTTTGGCGCGTGATTCGGGTGTATATTTGGCAACGCCGTGGGGCACATGTTTCACTGTCAGGCTGTTTACAATAAAATTAACTCCTACTCGTAAGGAATAAACGGAATACGCATTTAGCATGACAAAAAGTCCGACCGGCGAAGCCTTGGGAATGTCGACGAGCCGTGGGCCGATTATTCCGCGCGCAGAATGCAAGAATCGCGCTAGTCTTAACGGCCCGACGGTTGTTTGTCCCGACTTAACGGAATTAACCGCTAGCCTTATGATTTAATTTGTAACCGCGCGTGCCCATGCCGAGCCACTCGATTTCTCGGTTACTGGAACGAACGAGAACGTTCCTTTCGATCCTCCCGAATCGATCGACCCACGGTCCTTTTACTCTTCCCCAGGATTTTATTCCTCATTCCTTTTTTTTAACGAAGCTGGATCGTACCGACGGAGCCGCAATTTCTAAGACGATCGATAATCCGTATTTACCGATCGATATCCGATGGTTTCGCGTTACGTCTATTTTTATACGGTCGCGAAAAAAATGGAGGTTATAGGGACTCGATGTGCCTCTGTACAATGTCATATTACCATCGTGCGTTAGAAACGCGGAGCGTACTTCGTACGCGGTAATGCGAAATTCTAGCGGAACCGGCAGTGCAGCGCGTGCGGCACTAATTAATGATTTGAGCAATACGCCCACGGCATACGCACTCTCACGCATCTATGTTTACATCTGATACCTGCTGCGTGCCTACGAAGTAATTACGATTATTCCCGGTGAATCGTTTAAGTAATTGCCGGCCCGTAACTCCACGGAAAATAAGATTCCACCGATGATAATCGTAATGAATTGTTTCTTCGCCTCAAAACGACGGTAGTGTTTTTAGAACCTGGCTCGATCCTACGAAGAAAATATACTCTATTCCTCGATTCTCCTTTCTCCTCGCTGAAATCGTCTTATAGAACAAAGTACAAGGATCGTAATGGTAGTATAAGAAGTTAGACGCAAAGTGTCGGCGGTTGGATAATGAACAGACCGAATTTGATCGAAGCTGGGTAAGTACATTTATAACGCCATGCTTTCTACGACTTGCCAAAAATTCATTTGCAGCATTCGGACGATCGTTGTCGATTTCCTAAATCGTATTTCCCAGTCCCCAAAGTCGCGTTTCCTCCGAAAATCATGCGGGCCAAAGAGTCAATGTGCGCATCCGAACGTTGAAATGTGGGTGGTGCGCCTGTACGAGGCGAGAGAACGGAGGAGACGCGGTATTGATTGCGGGAGGAAGGCCGCACCCTCCGGTACACTCCGCCAGAGAGGGTGTGCGACACTCGCCCTCCATCGCAACCCCTGCATCGAGAGAAATCCTGCGCAGTCGTCGCCGGACGTCGTTATTATTCAGCCCCGTCGAAGAACAAAGATCTCGTTCTTTCATTGCTCGGGCTTAGCTCAAAGCTTTTTCACCACCCTTTCCTCGATTCTCCACAACGGACACTTCTTTTCTTCCACGACGATTTGACCGCGCTGCAAATCATGGTTTTAATACGAAGAGGAAGAAGCTGTTGTGGTTCTCGAAGAAGTAGCGATTTGGATTAATTCTCGTCTCGTTCGGGGCTAAATTTCCGATATGGCGGATGCCTGACATATTTGCAGATCGGACGAAAGCGTGGGACGTACAAACGCTCCCGTTTGTTGGCCGCGTTGCTCCAATCGGATCACGTTCCTCCCTCTTTCGAGATTATACGCGATATATTCACCCTGCGCAGCATCCCCACTGGTCCAACCCTCCGTCGCAGAAAATGGCGGAAATGGCCGATTTTCCTTCGTCGAAGTCTCCCAAAGCCGCGTTGCTATCTACGCGCGCTCAGCTTACTTCTTACCCTTCCACGAGTAGCTTGACCATTGCTTTGGTAGCTTTACCTTGTATAAATAATTAATACTACGATCTCGAATTTCCTCATCCTAAGACAAAGCCCTCCTTCGACCATTGCTACACCAGTGGCGTGCAGTCGCGTTTATAAACATTGCGCACGACGTCGTATCGCTACGCGCTATCGATGATCATTTATCGAGTCGCACGATTTCCGCAAATAAAGGACGCATCATCGAGCAGGTTGTTCCTACCTTCGGTCCGCAGCCCGGATGACGTTTGTTCCATTTGCGCGCGAGGTATCTATATCGGATTCAAGGAAATGGTTTCCAAGAACGTATTTTTCTTTAACGGCATTAGTCACTCGAAAAAGGCTCGTCAGGGTCCCCGCCGAAGGAGCGCTGCTCCAACGGAGTCGAGTGGCCGACCTTAAGCACCGTTTTCAGCGGGCAATGCTGGCACTTGGAGCAATTGAAGGTTGATTGTTCAACGGCACGATTAGTTACACAAACGTCATTTCCACTGTGCATTTGCTCGAGCGTACTCGTATAAATTAGGCGGGAGCAATCGTCGAAACACCACGACACTCGCGGTGCTTTCGTATTACTCACCGAAAGAATCTCGATTCAGTCATCTCCCGTGGGCGTGCGGAGGACTAGAACTCAGAATTATTACTTTCGCGGAGAAGCACTTTTAAGATGGAATAACGAAATTCTCGTTCGGCGATTCCAAGGTACCCCATCGAATTTGACTCGTTTCGACTCGCTCGTCGACGAATCTCGATATCGATATTAAAAAGATTCCCCTTGGTTAACTCCTGGATGCTCGATCCAACGCTCCCGATTGTTGGTCGTAAAATTTAATTTGCCTGGATCCAATTGCCGAGGGATCGATGCGCGGGTAAAATAAGGCGGGTAAAATAAGAGCGAATCGACGGAGGGGACAATTTCTCATAGGTGGATATAATGTCCGTGCCGGTAATTCGAGGCGTGCGGCCACGTGAGCGGGCTCCGCAAAAGGACAGGCGAGACGTCGCCGGGAATACATTACGGCAAGTGCGTATCTCGCGTACGAAATCTTCGATACGGTGGGGAAAACGGGCCCCGATCGGCCGATACCGCAGGTGCGATCATCAATTTTACACAAATTGGGTGGCGCGCCCGGCCGAAATCGAAGGAAACGCAGAAGGCCCATCTCTGCCCCTGAGCCACGTTTGCCGATTAACGTTTTCCAATTGCCTCCAAAGACTTTCCGGGCGATGCGTCGTCCGGATCTGGAAATCGCGCTCGAGAGGCGCTCTCGAGGTAAACTCGACGTGGCGTTAAACGCTTCCGAAGAATGAGAAAGAGGGAAAAGGAGTGAGGTAAAGAAAGAGGAAATAAATAGGCTTCTCATCGTGGAGCGTAACGCGATAGTGCATCGTCATCGAAAATGGAAAAATACTTTTCGCGACGTAAAGTAACTCGGTTGCAAGGCAAATGCGAATGATATTCGGTACAACCGGGATATCGATATAGCAGAAATGTTAACGAGGTCTAACCTCGTGATTCCACTTAATGTAAATTGAGCGGCCGTCGCGAAAATCATTTTCAACGTATCAAAGCGAATGATCCTGTTAGATTCTTAATATATCGATTTATTTGTATATTATATATGTATTTGTACGTAAGAATTTAAATACGTACGGATACAAGAGAAAGCGTAATTCGTTTATTCGACGATTACGATCAAACGAAGAAATTTACTTTACCCCTGCGCTTCGTTTTACTTTTCGTAGGCATTTCGAGCATCTTGAGATACTGCAGCGCGGTGGGCAGCAATTTTGGATTTAAAAATATGTCGAATAACTTTGGCCGCGATTCGTGGAACGAGGGATAGGCTTTTTTTATGAAAAAAATCCGCGTCCTCTCACGAAGGTGACTACGGCGATAAAGGGAATCGAATAAACCGGAAGGCGTGGAATTTCTGGGCGGATGCAGAATTTCGACGATCCATAGACGGAATAAGCGTCTAGGTCAGTGGTTCCCAAAGTTATTTCGCGGCAAAATTCTTGGACGACTTTCCAAAAATGATTACATATCAAACGATTAGATATCAAAAATGCTTAAAGACCATTGGAAACGTGAAATCACGCTCGGCGACACGATTCCCACTTGTACGAGCCTCTGCACCATCGGGAAGCCCACGATACATAACCGTTCAAAACTTGCATTACGGACTGAAAAGTCAGTTTGTCCGACGATACCACGGAATTCCTTGAGAAATTCTTGCGATCCCTTGGGACCCACTTTGGGAAGCACTGGTCTAGGGCGTTATGTCGACGTTGCACCAGCATGCGCCCCTTGCTGACGTCAGCCTCCTCGTGGCCTCTCTGGACTAATATGGCCAGACCGGTCGGTCCCTCCGGGCCTTCTCGTGTAGGTAGCCTCACCGACGTAACCTACAGGAAGTTTCACAAGGAGAGCTTTCGATCGCAAGTTTCGAAGAAATTAAGACCGGATCACGGGCCTATGGCTCTCGTACTTCGAATGCAAATTGTTGCACATCTTGTCCATCCTTCGGCAATTTTTGCTTTTCCACAACAATTCTTTCCTCAAGCGCGCGCAATGTACATCAGATTCAACTTTATTGTTAAGAGATATGAAACTTTGTCATACATAATAGGGTATACGAATACAGAAATATAGAAATCGTGCGTAAAGACTTGCAGCGCGTATATCACTTAAATTCAGATTAAAATTCGCGCCTCCGCAACGATGTCCACTGGACGTGGGACCCCGAAGGGTTAAGGCGACCACTCGCTCGCGGCGATTGATCCGGGAAAAACCGCAAATTTATGAAAATACTCGTACAAATGCACGCTTTGACCCACTCCAATTAATTTTCTCGTCGCATCGTCCGCCGTGACTCGCTTCGTGGGCGCTTACGTAAAGCTTTCCACGTGTTATCGGTCCGTTAATGCCCTCGAGCCGGGAGATAGGGTGTTTACGCGGTGTTTCGCGACGAACCGTGACACCCTGAGGCTCGAGCGAGGAACGATAACCTTTACCAATCGGCCGATCCTGCCTCCCCGGAATTTCTGTCCCCGACGATGTATTTATAATCGCGCCTCGATTAACGGCCACGCTGATCTCGTTGTGGCGCAAGACGGCGGATGCCCCTTCCTCGCCCGCCGACACCCCTTTGTCCGACGATCGACCAGCCTGGAGAATAAATTGGATCCTCGATCGGCTCGGATAGATGCACAAATTCGTAAAGCCTCGACCAATTTCCAACCCCTTAATCTAAACGGACTAAGAAAGTATGGGCTTGAAGCTACGGTGGTGTACTATGGGCTTGAATGGGTAAAATTCGTGAAGCTTCGACCAATTTTCAACCCCTTAGTCCAAACTGACTAAGAGACTATGGGCTTGAATGGGTTGAAACAGTTCGAGGAAACTAATTCCCGTCCGCTCCAAACCAAATCGCTTATCACGTTTGCAATCGTAACGGATCAATTCGCGGTTTAAAAGACGCATTCCGCTGGCAGTCGTCGTACATTCGCTTATCCAGGTTTATCGAGGCGGGTTTTGCAATCGGCGGAAGCGACGATCCCAGTGCAGGAAGTCCCTCGAATTCGTGGCCGGAGGAAATCACCTCTGGTCACCTCCGTGGATTATTCGAGGCTCGTTAATCGGATGCGAGTGGGAAAAATCGATGGTGGCCGGGCGGCATTAAATGCGATTTGAAAGTAAGAAGCGTACGATGGCACGGCCACGGCGGAAGCAAGTGGCGCGCTGTCAATGAATATGTAGGTTGGCCCTCGACCTGGCCCCGTGCATACATATATTCACGTACCTCGGCGCGCCATTAGCATAGCGCGCAGAAACGCCGATATACGCACACCGGTTCGTTCTTACCGCTGGTTTACATCGATACTTCATAATACGATCTCCCTTCCTGCGCGGAGAATGAAAATTGCTCTTCACTCTGCGTAACTTACGATTACCTCAAAGCGATTACGAGCTTTGTCCCAAGGTATCGTGCAATGCTCGCATTCGACTTCTAGCTCTCCCTCTTAGACCGAGAGATTACACGGAAAAGGATGATTATAGCACTGGCGAAATATCGAATAAAGAAGAAACGGCGATTATAGAGGTTTAAAGAGCTTTTTCTGGGAAATATTAGATCCCGTCCGATAATGCAAAATCGTCCTCCTTTTTTATCCCACGATCGGCACGCTCTTCTTCTCGTCGCACCAATTTCAGGGGCCGCTCGAGTTAAGTAAATCCTCGGAGGGCATTTATTGTTCTTCGCGGTGGCACGCCGAATTAGCATCGTTCCTTGTGCCAAGAACGGACGGTGCAATAAAGCAGTCGGTACGGGCTAAGACTATTTTTACCGGGGAATATTTAAATGCGAATTTCCTTGAATAATTCATGGCACCGACTTACTCGTAGGAATACCTTCATCGCACGATGCTTTAATATCCTACAATATTTTCCTTCGAATTAACGGTCCTACGTAAATAGAGCGCGAATGGGATATTTATCGTAGCAACGACGTTCGTCGAGGCAACGTGACATCGACGCTTTTCCAACCCGATTCCCGCTGACTCCCCGTTTTTTCATTTTTTTCTTCTTCCACCGATTTGCATTCGAATCCTCGTGCTTTACGGCCATGTAAAACATTTAACTCTGACCATACTGCGATGTTCCTTTCCGGACTATTGCGAGCACGTGAACGGGGAACGATAGTTTAAAGTCATCGCCGGCTATAAAGGATTATGAAGGTTTTTTTGCCCAAGGAGAAACTCGGCGAGGTAACGCTTTATTTCCTTCGAGGAAGGATTCCTTCTTCGGAAGGCAGCAATGAGAGGGCAAGACTTCCGTTATGAGGAATCGTCAATTACGGTTCCTGTGCTCCTTTGCCGAGTCGATGCAACGGCGTTCCTTTTTTTCCCCGCATTCGTTACCTCCGGCCAGCGGTAAATTAGTGAATCAGCAACGGCCAGCCTTCCTCGCCAAACCCTCCCCCCCTCACCCCCCCGCCGCAACCCTTTTCCTCGAGACAGAGCCGCGAGGCCCGTTTCGTTTCTTCGAGGAATCGTGGCGACCGCGTCTAAACCGCGAGTCGATCGACCTCCGACACTCACTGTTATTCCAATAAGGAACGACGGGAAGTAGTGTATTGATTGAGTACTCGAGCGATATGTACACGTATACACCGATGTTTTTGAGCTAATATATCGACGATCGATACCCGAAAGGTGTATTAAAATCATAAGATACTTGATTTTCGAAAATGCGATCCGCGAACGATTTCGTCCGGTTCACTGGTTTATTCGTCATATCGCGGTACATCGATGTTGCCGATAAATACGTGGATCGTTAATGTACATTAATTCGACGATCCTTAATACGCTTAATGCGCGCCGTTAATTAACCACGCAGGACGAGCGCTAATGGTTACGGGAGGATAAAAGAAATGAGCGAGACTCGGCCGCAATTTGCATATAGGCACCGACATTTAGTATTTTCCCCGTACATTTATGATAGCTTCCAGGGCATAAATTATCTCGATACTTTCCAACTTATCGTGTCGCGGTAAGTTCATAAATCCAACAATGAATAGACAGCGTGGCCATAAGCGCGTTCGTCCGAATGTCGAGGATGGTATTTCTTCGATCGAATCGGAGGATCCGATGAGGAGGGAGGGAGGGAGAAATTTTGCCTTCTCTCGTTTTCACCGTGTCAGAAGTAATTCCGTACATTGTTGTTATCTTTACTCGCCGTTTGTTATTGTGCATTCGCTCCACTTCGTTTATCAGCGTCCCAGAAGGAAGTAGATATCCCCGCAGCGATGGGAACCGAGGCTCCGGATGAGTCTATATATATCGTGAATACGATTTACCTAGATATACTTTGAATATCTACGAGAAGGGAAGGGAGCAAAGCGTAAGCGTAATAAATGTGTCCAAGAATGATCGAGGCATTTTTATAAAAAAGGAAAAAAAATAGAGACGCGGTATTTAAACCGTTTTGCTGGTTTTAGTTTATATACATCCTATCGACGATTAATATCGTCGATGGAATATGAGCAATGCGGATTACGATACCCCATTTCAGTTTCGATTTCATTTCCATCGCTCTTTATTTTCTTCCACGCACCAAATCGATCATAGAAATTAACGAAACCGATCGATATCGACGTTTCGGTCTTTTTAAAGTTACATCGGCAAGCTCGTTTGATCGATCCGCCCTTTGATTTCGTTAGGAGATCGGGAATTATCGGAATCGATCAAGGATGATCGACGTAAAGTCAAGATTTGCGAAGTTAACATCGATAAAGCGAGCATCCAGGGCCGTTTACCCTGGAGGGGTCAGTGTCACGCCGTGGGCCCGGAGAGTTCGTTGACTGAATAAGCCGAGCTAACCTCGGCCCGAGGACCGGTTGATCCACCCTTCGTCCCACCCTACCCATCGCCAGTGCCGGCCCTTTGCCCTCCGTCGCCCTCCGTACAACCTCTACACCCTCTGCCCTCCTGCTTTCGCCGATACACCACCAATTTCTCTTCTACGTTACGAATTTTCCTCATTATCGGAGAAAAGTGACCGGTTGTAAAAAGAATGGCTGTATTGTACACCGCAAAGGGTAGAATAAAAGTTTCGAGAGTTTCAAAGAATTCTCGTAGTTTTTTTTTCTTTTCTTATAATTCGTTTTATTAATAGGGTAGTCTTGAATTGACGGGGCTTGTATCGTTTCTTGCAACGACGTTTTCTCTTCTCTAGGCCCTCTTCTTACCCGGTTCCGTATCCTCCTCGAGATGTATGTAATTTGCGGTGGGTTGAAGTGTAAACCCGTAAATCATCCAACTCTTCAGGAATCTTCGGTTCTCGGTTCGAAAGATGAATGGAGCTTACGTTCCATCGTCGATTTCTCCTCCTCATCCTCGAGGCATAATTTGCGGGCAGTCGAATTTCGAGTGCTCGAGCCAAGATCCTTTTCCGCAAATAAAGTCCCTTTCGATGATTCGATTCTTCGAGGATCCTCGCTGTCCAATTTGAAAAACGAATAGCCGTTTCGTTCCATCGTTTATCGTTCCCCTTTCCTCGACCTTCCTTCTCTTCGATTCTTCCTCCTCCTCGAGACATAATCTGCGGACGGTCGGAGTGTAAATACGCAAGTGGGTATGCGTGCAAAGAGGTCGTCGGCGGTCCATTGACTTCGTCCTCGTGGCCATCGGCCACGTTGCACGCTTTCTATCCCTCGTGTAAATGCAGGCCATCGCCGGAACGCCACCCAAAATCTTTACCTTCGTCATTCAAATTGATCCTCGATCGACGAGTGTAACGTCCTCTTTAAAAAGCCCGCTCAAGAAATCCTGCGAAAATCAAGATCGTATTTTATAAATATCTTCCCGCCACAAATTTTTAATGATTAAAACAACGCAAACCTTATCGAGGATTACAAATGTAATCGACATCGTCGATAACACGCGAATCATAACGTCCGATACCATCTTACGAGCACTTTTTCGTCCTCTTAAAAATCAAGGCACGCAATCGCATTTCGAAATTTCATCGATGCATATTATCGGACGAGGAACGAATATCAATCCTAACCGTAAGCCGCATCGTAAAGTTAACCGATACAACCTTATCGTTTCGCGTAAAGAATTGCACGTTAAATTCCGACTTTTGTCGTATCTCGACGGATGTATTCCAATTAAGATAAGGATTATTTCTCTGGAGAGAGATCGATCGTTGGTCTATTAGCCAAAAATTTCCGAAGAACTTCCAGGAGACATTCGGCGGCGATCGTCTCGGATACATTTTCCTCGGTCGCACCGTCGCTTATCCGTTGCCGCGGAGAAAGCTGCACCGCTGCCAGCACTTGCTATCACCGTTCGCATACCTGTCATTGCTACGACACGCTCGCGGCTATAAATAGATAGCAAAATGCTGCCCGAGACACGAGGAATGCAAGAATCGCCGTGCCTTCTATTTCAAATACACGCCGTTACCGTGACCCCCCTCGCCCCCTCCCCTCCACCTCTCCTCTCCTCTCCTCTCCTCTCCTCCTCTCTCTCGCCCCCTCCCTCCCGCCCGAAATCGTGGAACACCGATCGCCTCCCGTGTGATCCCGCTCTTGCTGCCCTTGTATTTACTTGCGCCGCTCATTTCATTATGGACGATCTTACAGAAATTTCCGATTCATTTAAACGCGGCAGAGTAAAATCAATTTTAGGCCCTGGAAGATCTTGGAATTCGACCTTTGGTCGATTACAGCGGAGGCTCGTAGAAATCTCGAGTCGTTTTGTTCTCCTTCGAGGATTTCCATTGGGTATGTGCAGGATTTTTCAGGAATTCGGTGTTAATTTGTTTTATCCCCGAGAAAAGGTCCTCGAGAGAAATAAGTCGGTGGCGCAGTATATTGGGAGAGTCCGAAAGGAAGGCGAGAGAGGTTCGCGAGCGTAGCTTCGGACTTTTAGCGAGGCGCGAGCAGCATCGCGGCTCTCGCGGGCCATGCAAATGAATTCGACCTTTCGGGGTTACCGACGGTGTGTACGGGGCATAAGGACCGGATCGATAAGTCGGCACCTCCGGGGCACGGCGACGTAAACTTTCGATGCTCGCGGTGTCCCAAGTTCCTCGTCCGCCTCCTCGTTTCCTTCCTTCGCGCCTATCCTCGCGCGCTCGCCTCGAAAGTTCGCCCTTTGGCGGAAAAACCCTTTCGAAGGATATTCCAAGAGTCGTGAAATGGCTCGACGAACTTTACACTTCCGCCTTTTCGCTCGCAAAGGTCTGCCGCTCGAAAGATCGAGACTTCGTCGTCGATCGAGATTCTTTGGCAAAACCAACTTCTACTTTTCGTGATTTCACTCGCAAAAATCTACTCCTTGGACGACGAGGAATTTTGAAAAGATTCGGCGCTCCGATCGTTTTATTTGCAAAAGTTTGCTCTCCGGTGGACCAAGGTTTCCTTCGAGGAGAGCGAACGTCCGTCCACCGTGTCGCCGTGGCCCCGATGTCCTAAGTGCCGAGGCTCTTTCGCCGTGCCGGAACACCGTCCCATAAAGCGACAGATCTACGAGACGGTTCTCCTCTCCTCGTGGCTGGCGGAAAGACACGAAGGATCCCTACGATGCTCGCCAATCTCGGCTTCTGCGCCTCTAAATATCTTTTCCCCACGCACTCCAAAATCTCTCCCCTCGACGGTCCTTCGTAAAAGTCTCCGGCATTTGAGCTTCGTCTCTTCCAACGATATCGACCATTGAACGCAACAGATTCGCTGCCACGTTTCTCTTCCCGTGCTTGCACTACGGTATAACGAAATACACGCTGTGAAAGGAATTCGGGGAAAAGGGGATGCAACGGCGCGAGTTTTTACAGAATCAATTTACCAGCTAAGAAGTTACGATCGTTCAAAAATAAAACGTGCACGAATGGCTTATCGGAGGCTCTGTAGAAGGAACGTTTAAAACGTCGGGTATTGACAAACGAGTTAAGGGGTTAAGTCCCATCGACGACTTACGTCCCACCCTGTACACGAGTTTCGCCGGTCTCGGCTGATCGTCGGCGCTGATAGTCATGCATAGAGACGGCCGGTCCCCTCTGTCGACAAATTGGCAGCGCGCTCTCGAATTAATTTAATATTTATCGACGACGGTCATCCCCGATCGTCGTGGACCCTCGATCGGATCTGGCCGAAGAGGAGGGCCGAGGGGGCGAAGAGAAGGAGATCCAGGGAGGGAGAGCACCGCGGAGATACGTTCGTGGAGTGGAAAAGGAGGAAGAACGACTAGGAGGCGCGCGAGACCTCTCGTTCCCTTGATTTTTGGTATCGATCGGTTTTAATCCTCCTCGCATCGAACTTGGCACACTTCGATACGACTATGTCCGTCGTCCTCGTGATTCCGCTATAAGGAGTGTCGAGTCGCAAATATGGCGGTAATTCACAGGTCGGTTGCAAAGCGAGCATATGCTTCACCGCACGGAATGTGCCGTTTTCGATACTTTATACGATGAAAACTGCTCGCTTCGAAGCGCTGGTTCGCTTCGAACGTTCGAGAAAATCTGAAAAGTGCGTTAAAATCGCGCTCGACGCGAGCGTGGTCTTCTTTTCGATTTTAACTTCGGTCCTACGAGAACAAATGGCTTACGGCAACCGCCGCGATACGAAAGTTCTCCTCGACCGGCTTATCACGCGTGTCACCCCCGACGATAAGCAACCCTCGATAATTTCTCCGCCTCGTATTTCTTCCTCCAGCTTATCGGCCAGCCGAAGAGGAGAGCGGCCACGGGAATTTCTTTGACGGTCGCGATAGCCCGGCCTGGCGTAAAAAAAAATTCCCCCCACGAAGGCGAACGAATAAAGATTAGGTGAAATTAATCGGCCGCCTTCATCATCCACGAAGCGTTCCATCGGCTTAATCTCGTGGAGCTCGAAAGAGAAACGGATGGAGGAGATAGGCGTAACGTCAAACCCCGATGGTCGTGTAACGATGACCCTTCTATAAATTCTGTACGAGTGAAACGTATACTAAATTGGGGTGGAACGTGCTAAAAAAAAATAAAGTCAACGGATCACTGGTGAAGAGCGCGAGGGTGCAGTTCGAAGGAGAGAGAATCTTCCGTCCGCAGGGCGACACGTTGGCCTCTCGCCGCTCGAAACGACGCGCGTCCCGTTTGGAAGGAGCGGAGGAGGAAGAAATCCTGAGAAATTCGAACCAAGGTCGCTGTCGCCGTAGCCCCACCCTAACGCGCCTCGTTTCCCAGGAAAAAGCAGGCCGCCCCGTTTCCACACCGTGACGAATTTTGCCGGGATTCTTTTCCGAAAATACTCGATTCGTTCTGCCCCCCTCCCGCCGCCTCCACTCCCTCCCACGCTCCTCCAGGCATCGAGGAAGGGAAAGAAATTGATTGTTTACGTTTCGTAACCGGAGCCGTGGAGACCTTGAAAATGCAAAGAAATACCGTGAAACGAGAGCCACGAAGTCGATCGGTCGTTAAATCATCCCGATAAACTGTCCGAGAGGAGCTGCTCTTCCTCCTCTCCTTGCCTCTTCTCTTCTCTCTTTTCTGACTTTTCAACCGTATAATTCAGGAGACAATCCGCCCAGCTGCTCGTTACTCCTCTCGATTATAATTGTATAGAAAGAAAATCCGTTTACGTACCAAATATATTCGCGGAAAATCATACATTTATTTACGTATACCTGCATTATTAAAGAAAAAAAAGAAATAACCCTGGAGCTATCGAAACGATCGAAAGGTCCGCCGTAATTTTTTTCCGAAAGCCACAGGACTTTACGAGGGTGCATTTTTCAGGATTTCTCATGGTTTTCCCGCAGCTAGTGGATGACGTTTGGGAAGCAGTGCTCTGCGCGTAGGCCTCGCGCGTTATCGCGCATCTCGGTACCGAGTGTCTGTCCGCGATGCTATCTACCGGCTGCCGTCCGTGGACATTGATTTTCCATAAATACAGGCGCGATGCTAATTAGCTGCCAGCTGTACTCGACTCGGCCACATCTTCTCGGCCTCCGAGGCTGCGTACCACTCGTCTCGAAAAAATACCAGGTAGCGGGCTGATGCCGTACGTCGTATTCGTCTTTGTCACGAAAATCAGCGATGAGTTATTTTCCTTCCACTTTACCTCACGAAGTTCCTCGGCTTTCGTGGATCTTTTTAATCTGCCCACGTGACAAAATTTCCATCGGCTATATATACGTACTACGACGATACGTTATATCCATTATCTTATACGCTAGGAAGACGCAAAGATAATGATGCTCGTGGTTATGGGAGATAAAAGCTGAAACGGCGATTATTTGTCCACGCGGTCGCGTTCGCGATTCGTCCATGGCGCACCTCGCGTAGGAATGGCGATGATCCTCGTGGCGGATCGATTTTTCAGGCATTTGCGCGAGATGCTCGCCGCGGCGCGATGAAAACGGTATCTCGATTCTAGCCAATCGAATCTCACGATCGGGAAGCCGGGAGGCGATGAACGATAAGGGCGCTACTAATTGCCCGTCGTTGCTTTTAATTGCGCGCGGACACGTTATATTAACGTCCGCGCGTAACGGTAACGATTACGGTAGCCCAGACAGCGGTACGTCCCAATTATCAGGCGGCCCGGAAGGCATTTCCCGTCTTGGACGCCAAATAACATTGCAAAACCTTCCGAACGGATTACCCTGCTCGATCGAAACGACGTATTTACGATATTTACGAAATAAGAGAATAAAGCGTGCTAGCCATACGCGTTCCAGCGATAAGTCTCGCCGCTCGTTCTTTACGTTAATTCCTATCGATTCACCGCAAAAATTTCGATTCCACCGAAGCAGCGACACCGTATCGGAGATTCGATACGGTTCAAAACCTCGGGCATGTGGCGCCTATTTGATCAAAATATATTTCCCCCGAGATCACTTTCCAACGATCAACGTAAGGCGCAATGGCAGCGGGCTCTTGTAAAAAAAAAAAAGAGAAAGAGGGAATATGCGGGAACGTGGGGAATAATTTTTCTCGTGGACAAGGTCTCATTGCTGGCCCAAGTATCCTGGTGAGTTTTACGAACGGTGACAGGGCATCGCGGCTAGAATTTCGGGCGGACCCATGGTAATTATCCCGAAAGGACGCGCCGTCGTCGGGCAGTATCGTGCTAGTCGGTTATAAATGGTCGCCGTAAAGGTTCTGCGTGTCTCGAGGCAGAGACTCGAGGCAGGGACGGCTGGAAGGGCGCAGGGGGGTTCGGGCGGGGCGAGGAGGGGTGGGGAGGGGAGGGGAGGGGAGGGGAGGACAGGCCGATTCGATGAGAGACGAGGGTCCGAAACGTCCGTGCACTTCATTACGGAAGGCAAAAAAGCACGGGACACGCTGTGGCAAGCACTTGCATAGGAATGGGAGGGAACCGAGGGTCCTACACCTCGAGATACGACGCGGCGGATGGAAATATTCTTCCGTCCAATCCGCCCAATTTTTCCTCCTTCAAAAGCCAGCGTCTCCGTGCGATGTGCGTGCCGCAGCTCCGCTGGTTCGGAGACCCGCTTTAAACGTTAAAAATGAATTTGTAAAAAAAAAACCAGCCTTATCGCCTGGATTACGAATTGTCGGGAATTTCCTCGAATGTTCGAGCGAAACCTGGAATATCTTCCGCGTGGAAGCTGCCGTTGGTCAGAGCGTTGCACTTCCCGCCGGAATCGTGGATCGTCGTCGAAGGCGTACTTGAAAAGTAAGGCGAGAGTCATCGCGGGTTACGGAGGGTTAAGGTTTTATTTCGAGACCGAGGAGAGACGGAGTTATGCGTCTGACCGACCGGACAGGAGCCAGACGATCTATCGATCAGGCCAGGATCGCGATGCATAAGCGATCGCGTCCCGTTTTACAGTCCCTGATATATTATGTAACCTTCTACGGAGGCTGCAAACATGGTTATCGTCTCTTCATGAATACGAGCTGCGTCCGAAGACGCCGGACGTCGCTTTCCATCTTCGATAATCCATCGGTTTCGATCGAGAGGAGCATTCTCCTTTCGAGCTTTTGCTTTCCACGATTAGAATCGAATTTTATTTCTCGTCGCGATTCCTCGTATTTGCTCGCCCGCGCTTTTCCAGTAATGGTACTCAAGGAATCGAAGCGAGGATGTTAAAAAGTACGATGTTATTCGACCATCGCATTTCTCGAAAAATCGAATTCTCAAAGCAAAATAAAATAATCGTCGATACCGAACTCCTCCTTTGCGCGAACGCTGATTACGTACGTTTTCGCTAATTTAGCAGCGCTCGCTTGGAATGCACGTAAACCAGCTCGCGATTAGTCGGAGCTGAGCTTTCCGAAGACGGATGGAAATATTTGCCGGTACCGGAGGGAACGACGATCGATCTCGCGGCTGGAGATGGCGCGTAAGGAGGCACGAAAAAGCGGGGCTCCTGTATCGATCTCCGATCGGAGCCTAAGCTCACGGTCGACCGGTCCCCGCGTATCTTGTCAAGACCACTATCTGCGCCCAGTAACGTCGGTATTTGCGAAACGGCTCTGCTAAGATAGGAACATTAAACGAAACACGCTCCACCGTTACAGCCGCGCCTCCTGCATCGATCCACCTCCCTTCGATCGCTCGCTCCTTATTTCTTGCTCCTCCAAGCGTGTCCTACCTTCGCACTCGGAGACTTCCTGAACGTTACGTACGAAGATACCCGATGGAGTCTTTCGAAGTAGTTTTCGAAGGAGTCTTTCGAAGGAGAGCGATAATACACGTGCGGTACGTGTAATACGTGAGAGTACTTAACGACGCATCGTTGAAAGGCACCGGATAGAGCTTTAGAGCGATGACGCGTGTAAGGGAAAACGATGATAAAACTTGTATCTATATAGTTTTTACAGATCTCCAAACCTTCTCCCGATTTTTTTTGGAATCTTAAAATTATCATCATCGCGGTTGGTAATCGTGAAAAATCTGAGATCGTAAGTCGTTGGACGCTCGAGAATCGAAGGTTCTCTTCAATTTTCCTTCTACGCGAAACACCGAGATCTTCGAAGTTCGTCTCGACTTCTTTTCGTCGTGGAAAATCGCGAAGCGTCGACGAAAAAATCGGCGGTTTCCTTGGTCTCGGTGGAGCCCGGACGAAGGTATCGTAAGCGCGAGAAGCCACGGCAAAGTCTGCGGGCGCAAAGGAAGAAAAGATATATAGGTGAGTGCCCCCGTCGTGCAGTGATTCACGCGACAAAGATAATTTATTGGCGAGCTCCACGCCTCTCCACGAGCTTCTTATGGACATCCGCTTATTTTTTTTCGTGCTTCGCCTATAGTCTGCAAAAATCCTCCCTACATCTAATTATAGCCGAGATGCACCGTGACACTCGAAGATTCGCGTTAACGAACCGACTTCAATTTGCCACTGCGTCACTGGGCCAAGCGGCGTAGAATTAAAGGCCCATCGTCGATCGTCGACGAGAAGGGAAACAAAGTTAAAGATAAAATCGGATCCATCCGCGTTTAGAAAGACGCATTGCCATCGATATACCACGACCTTTCGCTTTCCGAGTATCATAATCTCTTCGAACATCCGAGACAGAACCAGGCATCGATACGCCTTTCCCCGTGATCGGCGAAAATGATTCGACGAAAGATCATTATTATCGCATTTCATCGCGCGAGACCACTCTTCCGAGATGCGTGCAGAAGTGATTTTGTTCGATGCATTTTCTCGGTAAATTTTCCCGGTCGATGCCGTCACGATAAACCCTCCCACCTCTTTTGCTCCTTTCTTTCGCGAGCCTCCTCGCTTTTTCGTCGTCCTCCGCTTGATTTACATGAAACAAGTGTCACAGGCGGGTATATTTAGACGTCGCCGAGGCGTCGTGAGGGAGCGACATCGTCGCTCCTCGCGTTGCACCGTACGCGCGGGGAAGATGGCTCGTAAAAAGTCTTAAGGAAATTTGTCGCGGCGATATAAAAACTTCGTTTCCATCGCGAGCAGCTCGTAGATCGATGCGATCGCGCGCCAATTCCTCGTTGCGCCGATCGATTTACACCGATTTTATCTCCGCTCTTTTTTCTCGTAATTATCACATATTTCCTATACGCTAATAGGAACGACGGCTCTCGATAAAATTATTGTAGACGCTATGACTTTACCGATAATACGTACATTGTTTTTCTTACGCTCGTATCGCTTTATCGCACACGGTGCGTCACGTTGTCGGGCGCAATCAAAATTTTCGCGAGCGTGCGAGAAAAATATAAATATATCATAGAAAGACACGTACATCTTTGCAGAGCATCCTTCGAAGGCAAACTTAATTTCGTGGAACGACACGGAAGCGTCCTTAAGGCGTTCCATCTTCGAAGGTCAAAGGTGAGGCGGTACACGCGTAATATTTCCCATCGTTACCAATACAACGACTTAAAAAAAAATCATCGTGAGCGTCGGTGAATTCTTCACGTTTTTAGCAAAATCCTTAAAATACTCTCTTACTTGGAGCATCGCAAAAGACGTTCCAAAAAGAAATTCGCGACGTCCCCAACCGCCCATGGACACTTCCAAAGAATTTATTGGAGCGTAAAAGCGATTATAGCAGCATTATATTTGATTTCTTTTGATCGCGCCATCGGTAAATATCGGTCAAAATAGCCCATGGATCCTTTTTTCATCCTACGGCACCTCGATGTAGCAACATTGTGAGGAAATCGCCAGGAGGATCCCGAATAAATCGTCGCGGCGTCCACCCCCGTCCGCCATCGAGCCCAAGATTATTTCTCCTCGCCCAAGCGAAGGTATTTCGGCCGCTCTTCCGTTTTTCTTTCGAATCCTATACGCTTATAAATAAACCCCCTCTTCGCCTACGGGCCGATAATTGGCGCGACAAAGGGAGGGGGTTACATCGTCGGTGGAGCAATCCGACTTAAAAATAATCGCTTTCGCCTCTCATATTGGGTCTAAGAAAAGATCGCGTTGGAATCGGACACGTTTCGCTCCTTCTACCGGGGCCTCTGGGAATTTGCCATAGTTATCGTAATTATTGGATAATTTATCGGACAATTATCGTACAAACAAATATCTAATTTATCGTTGACATTAAAGGATTAATTTTATTCAAGATCGACACTTTGCAACGCGCTTGCACGAGGTACCCAACTTTTCTCGCATACTCCCCGTATGATCATCGGCGCGGGGGGTCGATCGATTCGCCTCTCGCGAGGGGCGAGTCCTCCTGCCGTGCGAAATGCCGCGGGTCAATCGCCGTCATTCCTCTTAATTACTCCGCGATACGAGCCACGAACGTCGCTTCCAGAACGACGGCCCTGAGGAGCAGAGAAGGAGAGAAAAAGAGAGAGAAAGAGAGAGGGAGAGGGAGGGAAGAAGAAAAAGAGGGGACAGATTCGTGCCTCCAGAAGGCCTCTGGGGGGGTTGTTGCCATGCCAGGGGTGGAACCCGTGCAGGAACGACCGCACCCTGGCCATGGTAATTGATTGAGCCGCGCCCTGCGAGGGTGTTAGCACGCGGTAGCGATGGCTTCGAGAGCTCTCGTTCTCCGGAAGGACACCTTCCAGGTGTCTGGCGCGAAACGAACTACTCCATTTCGAAAATCAAGTAGGATCGCGATCTCTTGTAGGGAAAAACCCAAAGTTTCATCTTGGCAAGAACGATTCTGATCTTCGTTGTACGGTATTCCATTGATCGTTACGTGCCCCTTTCGTGCAGCTTCGTTGAAACGACGGCGCGATTAACATTCGTCCCTCGACACGTTTCGGCTCGTGGCCATCGCTGCGACTCGGCGGAGGGGGCAAGTAGGCGACCTATAGGACGTTGTCATGTTCGTAGACTTCGCCAGGTAGACTTTATAATAATGAGGAGGGTGATAGTCAGGACGAGGATGGTGGTGGCGTAGGTGTGCGCGGGGCTTACCGTGTGCTGGCGGTCTTGCTGGAACGTCACGCCACATGGTGTGATAGCGCCGCATTAAACGTCCAACCCCTGGCCCAACCTACGAGGTTCGACCCCAAAGTGAAAGCCGCTCCGCCGACGAGTCGCGGAACATCGAGATTCGGGAGATCCGGATTTTAAGGCGAAACGAGACTCCGAGTTGCTTCTCTTTCTCGTGGAAATGTAACCAAGTCAAATCGGTGAGCGCGCATCGACAACCCTTTTATATATTTATATTGGCATTTAGCTTTTTCGCGACTCGCGATGACTTCCCAAAGAATTGGGCTTGGCAAACCGATTTGGTACGGATTTGGTTGTAGCACGATCGAGGAGCTGCTCTATCCGATCGTATATATCGGTTGGTAATATTGAGTACCGATCGAGTCAAACGCATTTCTTTTTTGTTAAGATAATCGATTCAGGGTTGCCTCTGGATAGCTATAAACACGAGCCAACGAGCGTTGCTAATGTCATGCAAAAATTTTCGACGATAAACCATCCTCTCGCGGATCCAGAACGTCTTCGTTAATTCACGATACGGATTCACCGGATTAAATTCGTATCCCAAAATGTCAATTCGACTAGTTCCACTTTTGGCCAATCTCGATATTTGCATACCGATTCGACGAAGTGTGTTGCCTAAAATACGTGGATTCGTGCCGCTTGGATTTCACTAGGATACCTCGGCTTGGCGCTCGAGGAACTCGAATATCGACGAGGCGAATTACTCTATCGTAGAAATTTTATGTACTTCGTCGGGGATTCCATAAATATTTCTCGACGTTCCAAAGGCCTTTCGATCGAAGCTCCTTCGACGTCGAGTGCAAATTCGTTCCCCGAATATTTCCCATCTCGGAGTTACGAATTTTTCACTCCGCGATTTTTACGGTTTAACATTTGCATTATTAATGTAAACGCGAATGACCGCCTTTCGACGGACTCGCCTCGCTTTTCACGCGTATTAAAACACCCGCTGGTCCCATTGCGTATACGCGATAATCGAATGGGTCGATGAATTTTTCGTCGCTCTCTTGGAAATTCGTACGAGGAAATAATATATAGCCATGATTATTCGCTAAATTCCTCGATAGTCGCAGATGGGTATATACTTACTTCACCAATGGATCTTTCGCGCCGCCGGAAAAAATGCGCGCTCGTTAGAAATGCACCGGAAGCCCGCCGTCTCGAAGTTCTCTTTTTGCGGTACCAGCCCTTCAGTGACAAGAAACCGAACGATAATCAATTGCCCCACGCTGCTCGCTCGAGGCGGTAACGTAATCTGATTGCAACCGAGGAATCTGATCGACAGGTGGATAATGAGGAAACGGCCAATAACCCAGCAAGGTTATCTCTTCGCTCAAAATATTCGACAAGCGGGTAATTGAAAGGCCGCTTTTGGTACTCGCGCTTTGCTCAACCCACTCGCTCTCCATACTTCCTCAAAGTCTCTCCTCCAATTCGTGACGGTATTCCTGAATATTAATCCCTCTATTTTAGCCAAGCTCTCGAACGTCTCACATTAGAAATAACCCACGAACGAAGAACATCGCGTGGCGGACTCCAAATTACTTCGCATCGTCGGCATTCCAGAGAAATTTGGATCGAGTGGCCCGTCGATAATTTCGATCCCGCGCGACGTGGAAGTCTCCGGGCTCCTCCTCGTTCGCCGAGATTCGTCCGCAGACGCGGCCACCCCCGGAGGCGCTGCGCTGATTCACGATCCCCCAGATCGGCCGACTCGGAGCGCCTCGTGCACGAGCCTCCCCCGAGGTGATCGTGGGCGTGTTTAATTTGTAAACGACGCCGGACGAACGGCTCGTTTGCGCCTCGAACGACGATCCTCTCTCGCCTCCTCTCCCCCTTCCTCCGGGGGTTGCCCTTTTTGCGCCTCCTCCCCCTCCCTCTCCTATGGTATTTCCCAACAGCGTTCGCCTCCCCTTTTCCGCCTCTCGGAAGGTCGCCTTTCGTAGCCGCGGATTTACGAGAGATCGTATTTTGCAATCACGATGAGAAATAGGTTTCGAATAAAGCCGGAGCTTGGAAGTCGATACTCGCGTGGCTGCCGATAAAGGGTGCTTTCCTTGTACCACATTTCCCCCTATTTCTCCAAGAATTATCCCCTCTCACCCACTGGCATTCCTCCTCCCTCTAAGCGAGGTAAGGAGACGATTAAACGGATGGATCCATGGATCAAGGAAGACGGGATTGACCGCTCGAAAAAATTCTCCGCATCGTGGAAATCGGTGGATAGCAACGAGAAATGCGAGGACTTCTTCCAGATAAATATATATAT